>JAVTVY010045732.1:0-22144 GCA_036873755.1 Hanleya hanleyi | reverse complement strand
ACTCCTTGGATGTGGAGTCTCGGTGATCTGTATAAGTCCGTTCTGCTTGAGTCCGTGACTTCTCAGGTGTAGACTCTCGGCGCGCTGGATAGGTCCGTGTGGTATCCAGCTCCGTGATACGGCTCCGGGTGCGTGGTACGATTCCGGGCTGTAGTTTCCTCCCGCGGTGCTCCGGTATCGGAGTCACGGTGGTCTGGATAGGTCCGTGAGGTCTCCAGTTCCGTAGTACGGCGCCCTGGATAGGGCCGTGATCTCTGGATAGGGCCGTGATTCCTTGGAATCCCGGCCCCTGGAGGCCTTTGGCTTGTCCGACTCCCGGCGTCCGGTATAGAGCCGTGACTCCGTGGAACCGGTGAGCTGTGCTTGAGCCGGGGTCCCGCTGTAGTGGTGGAGTCCGTGATCTTGATTCTCGGACTGCCTTCTTCGCCGTGTCTCTCTGTGTCTCCGGGGTACGGCGGTTCTTTGGGGACTTGGATGAACGGGAGTTGGTATCCGAGTACTCGCTTTGATCCGTGTCTGTGACGGGGCTGTCTGGTAGAGTCCGTGTCAGCACTCTAGCCGGTGCAGTAGAAGTAAACCGTATCGCCGTGGCTTGGGCTTGACTGGTCTGCACTTTGCCTATTCTCTCGGTATCCCGTTAGTCTCTGTAGGCTCTTGGCTTGACGGGGTCTCGGAGTTCTGCATTGGGCTGATCTCTCAGAGCCATGGTCCCGTATGCTGATCTAAAGTCCGTGGTCTGTAGGTGTGGACTCCCGGTGAGACGTAGACTCTCGGCGTACTGGATAAGTCCGAACTTCATAGGTCCGTGTCGTTCTCTGTCCCGCGGGTAGTACCACCTCTGGAAGTAACCTCTCTCTCCGATGGTCGGGTCCGAGGTGCTCTGCAGTCGGAGTCCCGGCGCTCTGAGGTGTCGAGGTCCTTGAAGGCCCAGGGTACGGCTCTGTCCCGGGTCCCGGTTCTCCACCAGGTCCCGGCTGGCAGACTTGTCTTTCTTGAGTTGCGGAGACTTGGATGAACGGGAACTGTAATCCGAGGTCTGCCCAGATCCGTAGTTGTAACGGCTCCGGTATAGAGTCCGTATCTCATCTTCTCCGGTGAACTTGAACTAGGCCGTCTTGGGTCTGTAACTTGTTCACCGTCTTAAAATGTAGCTCCAGGGTACTGCTCTTCGCCGTGGAGCTGTGATCCTGTGTCCGTGATCTGTACTGTTTCACGGGACTGTTGTGAAGATTCCACTGGCAACAGTATCGTTTTCAACGATAAGTTGCTGGTAGGAACTTCGTTTACAGCCAAGTCGTTGAAGAGGGCCTGAGTAGCTTGCTTCTCAGCTGGACATCTTGCCAGGTCAATGGCCGCTCTCCAGAGTTGACTGCGTCGCCATAGGTGACTGTAAACACACCTTTGAAAACAAAGAAAATGCAAGTCTTTAACTGGTTAAAACTGACGACATTATTCGTTCCTATAAATCTTTATAGCTGGGCGACTACGTTGGTTCATAATGAACTACGGGAGAGAAAAAATAACCCTAGAGTGCGTCTATAACAATCCAAAAGTTACTGTTTACAGGAGCTCTTTCAAAACAGGTCTTGTCACCAAGACTGCAAAGGAAAAGAGTGATGGACATGCGCGGAGTGCACGCCACCTGGCGGACGATCGACGCAGCGATCAAGGGAGATAATTTTGTTTGCAGGAGATCTCCAAATGGAGGATATTGGCATTTAACTGATAACAGGTGAAGATTTGGGACACAAACTTTGTGATTTTATTGTAGCAAATAGATCCAGATTACTTGTTGTGACAGTAGTTTGCATTTTCTAGTACACACCTGTCTGATAATTACAGGTGAAGTCAACTATTTGTTTTTCTCATTTTCTTATGACAAAACACACCTAAAGAGTTAATGGACTCATTCTTGCTAAGTTATGTTAGTTTTCAAGTGAAACTCCATAATATCATTGGATAACACATTGTCTTCTTACTAATAATGACCGTTTCCCGTTGAAATAAAATTTTAAAGGTGTTAACAACTAAAATTTACTGTCTAGCAGGTGGCGTAACACACGTAACACAAATTCATATAAAAGTTTACAGTAGAGGGCATAAATAACAGGAGCTTAATACTTTTTCATATGCAAAGGTACATTAACTATGCTGTTGTGATACACATAGAATTTAATTGCTACATTGTCTTTATATTTGATAATTAATTAGTTAATTGCACGTAACACACGTAACGTTACGTGTGTTACATCAAGGCCTTCTTTAGAAAATTTCTGATGACCTGCTGTTTTTCCATAACATATATAAAATGGGAGGTAAAATATGGAAGATGACCTGCTACACCCAACGTTTGGCCTAATTTTAGATATCAGCAGGCCCGCAAATCGAGCCTTAGTTACATGGAATGTTACGTGTGTTACATGCTCCTTCATTAAAGACAGAGAGTCTATTTCAACAAGATTTATTTCCAGGGAAATGATTATTAGGTTCTGAATCATAAAAAATATTGGAATAGTCATTTTTCACCAACCACATGAGATCTACTACTGGTGAGATGCATTTTCTAGTACACCTACTGTGTACTGCTAAGAAGGCCCATGTCACATTACGTGTGTTACAATTTGCATGGTGCACCCTAAAAAAAAATTGCTCTTAAGAAGTTTCAACTATATTAGGACAAGGTTCCTTAGGGCGCATACTACCAATTTTTTTTTCTCAAAGAATGATCATAATTAATTCAATCTTAAATAGGGGAGGGTTAATTGTGTGTTACGTGTGTTACAACAGACAAAATGAGATTTGCTCATATATGTGATTTAAACTCAAAATCATATGAAAGGTTTGAAAGATTTGCCATGTAAATTATACCTTATTCTGTCAATGTGTAAAAAAAATTTAGTCACTTGACTTCTAGATTAAATTTGCTTTGGTAAATTCAGACAGTGTAACACACGTAACAAATATTGTAACACACGTAACGCAAGACTTTCACTTCCACCTCCTCCAATTGTTATTTTTATGGCTCCACACCATGTTGGTATAGAAAAGTGTTTATTCTTCTTGAAAAATAACTACACATTAGATTGAATCATGTGTACAAATCAGACGATTTTGACTTTAAATCACGTATATGAATAAATCACGTTTTGTCCGATGTAACACACGTAACGCATAAGTAACCCTCCCTAATCAAGGTAGAATTAATCGTGATCGTTCTTTGAGAACATTTTTCAGTAGTATGTGCCCTAAGGATCCTTTTCCTAATATAGTTGCAACTCCTTAACAGTCAGGTTTTTTTAAGGGTCAATCAGTGCAGGCAAAAAAGTCTGCAAATTGTAACACACATAACGTGGAATGGACGATTATTGGTTTTCAGCTTCTTCAGCGAGGGACTTTGCTAAAAATAGAAAATAAAATATTTATTTACTTATTGTTTTAATTTTGGGAGCCCAAATTCATGGTGCCCAAATCCATTATATAATGGGTCCAAAAACTACCCGGATCAGTCACTGATACTACTTTGGAACTCTCAAAACTACCAGAGCATTTAAGTTGATTTATATTGCATGGGCGAGTGCCATCTGCACGCCTTTGTGACTGCTCACATATGTTACATGTACCTAATTACTGATAATTGATCAGTTAGAACCTGATAAGGTTATCAGCTGTCAAAGAGATAAAGCATAATGGACAATAAATTGACCAGTTCAAGTCTGTAAGGGAAAACTTGCCTCAGGCTAGGAGATCTGTTACTTTATTGTAGCCCCAGTTTTGGACCTTTTCACATCTGCTGGACAAATTAGCTCCCCAGTAATGGAGGGAGGGAGGGAATTTGGCTTAATGTCACACTCAAGTTTGTTTCACTCATATGGTGACAGTCAATTTGGTTGGTGGAGGAAGCCGGAGTACCTGGAGAGAACCACCGCCCTTCGGCAAGTAACTGACAAACTTTCACACATGGACCAGCTGGGCTCGAACCCGTGCCGGTTCAGCGGTGTGAGGCTAGCGGTCACCAGCGAACCGCCTTAGACCACTCGGCCACCGAGGGCCCCCCCCCCCCAGGACACCCATAGGTTGGTCCCTGGACCAGCTTAAGGAGGTAAAAAAGGCCATTTTTGCTAATAAATTTTGATGTATTGTTCATAACCCTCCAAAATCTTCAGGCGAGTTTAATAGCTTACATGTCTACATGTATATTGTTACATGTCAAATTTTTAATAGAGAACAAAATAATACATCATGTACAATGTATTATTATGTGTAGATAGATGACAATTTGTTTATTTAATATCATCCAGATACATGTATATAATTATAAGCTTATGTCCATGGTCACCTAGGGTGGATGCCTCTTAGTTCGATATATTCTTGACTTGATTGGGCAAAAACGACCTTTTTTACCTCCATTTTAGAGAAGTTGTTATCTCTCTATTAAACCTGCTGAGTGCAAAACAATTGATGCTAATGAAGTTGGGATTAATTGTCCAATTCAAGGTTCTTAGGGAGAGGGGCGGCCTGGGTATTAGGGGTTAAAGTGTAACCATGGCACTTGTGTAAGTTTATGCCATATTCAAGAAAACAATGTGAATAACAAAACGCAGTGAAGTTTTCCCCCAACATTTCACTTGTATTCTATCTCGGAGGATTCAAAGGCAGATTTCTACAACAGTGGGAGAGAAATTTGCGCTGCCTCTTTTGACGTCAGAGATGATGTTAACGACATATTACTTGAGCACCCTGCATCGCCTGTGGCACATTGCGTCAATTGCAGAGAATGGAACAGTTTTGTAACAATGTTGCATTGATGACGTGGTTTATCGTTCGATAATAATGCACAAATTCCGACATGCTTGTGGCGTGTGCACTACAATAACATAAATAACACTGAAATTGTTAAAATTAAAGTCGTAAAACAAGAAAAAAGTTATAAATTATATAATTTGGAACATTATCTTGGATATGACGACGTAAACTTGCAAAAGTACCACAGTTACACTTTAATGTCACACTCGAGAATATTTCACTCACATACATGTATGGTGATAGCAAGTTTGAATGGTGGAAGTACATACTACATGTACATGTACTCTGAGAGAGCCACCACCAGTCGGGAAGTAACTGGCAAACTTTCGCATCAGGGCTACATGTACAAATACTGAAATACTGGCTCCTATAGTGAACAACTATATTCATGTCACCAACTGTAAACAGTTAGAGTGCACCTAATTCATTCGATTTAAAAAGATCACTTTAAAATGTGGCATTAGTCTCCACTTAACAGCTTTACCCAACATGGGAACTGGAGAGAATTCAATAATACTCAGGCAGTCACAATAAACTCCATTTAACTGTCAACATCAATTTCTATGAGCATGTATCCCTAGACACTCTGCACCAATACAGGGTGAGTGAGTGAATAGGATTTAACGTCGCTTTCAACATTGTTTGAGTTATATCGTGACGAACCAAGCACCACCCAGCCAAGTTGCATTCCTGCTTTGTTCAAAGAAGAAATCATTCCCACCTTAGTCATATTACGTAGTGACGAGCCAACAAGCTACAGTGTAGCCCAGTGATGACTTTGGTCATTGCTTCTTTTAGGGTAACTAGCGATGCAATGGCCTGCTTTGTGGGCATGTTGCTCACAATGTAATTCATATTCTCGAATAACGTTCACTAATTCAATATTTCATTTAATTCTGACATAACAGAAAAACAGATTAAATGATAACATGTTCAGTACATTAGACTTTACGCGGGAAAATACATTTGCATATCTTTAATGACTTCCAGTGCCCTTGTCCAGCACCAAAAAAAAAAACCTTCATGGCACTCCCATTTGTGAGAGCCTGTCCGAGGAGATATGAATTGTGACTGTACACCCAGTGGTTCCCGAGTAAGAAATGAGTGATCTAGATACAGTACGTGAAAGAAATGAACTCAATACTGGGATGACATGATGTTAACATCATGACAACCCGATTCTGTCACGATGTTAACATGATGATAACCCGATTCTTGTCCTGATCTTGTCCCAGTTTTGTCCCGGTCTTGTTACAGGGACGACATCGGGACAACATCGGGACGACTTCGGGACAACATAGGGACAGCATCGGGACGACATCGGGACGTCATGTTGTTATCTCCAAATTACAATCGTTTACGTGACATGTGAATAGAGGCAATTGCGTTAATGTTTACACTCGTTTGGTTCGGTTATTAAAATATGAACGCAAAAATTTTAAACCGCAACAAAGTTTGAACGAATTATGACCAGAATATGAACGGAGTTTGACCGGAACGAAATGAACCGAACGGATTGAGCAAAGTTTGGACTCCCGCAGTGCCAGTGGACTGCCCGCTGCTGCCGTTAAACTTTAATCGTCCGTACATGTTTGCCTGTGAATAAAGTTGGATGACTGACAGAATGGCTCGGAAACCCGTATAGTTAAATGTTTACAAAATGTACTGATTGAAATTTGTTCAGATAGATTGGTTTGGTTTGGCGAAAAGCCCCACGTGATCCAAATGTGCGAACTTTGACCCTGCAGAGCTATGCCCCTGAAAACAGCCGCACCACGTACTCCTACCCGTGCGGCGCTTTTAGTGTGATCACCTACTGTTCACTTCCATAGTCTACCGAATTTGTGATTGCAGATGAATTGATTTTCAAAATACTATAACTACATGGCTTGTTGTCCCAAGATTCTGTTATAGTGCCGGCTTTTGTTTGTTTGTGAGACGAATGAATAATTTTTTTTTGTACTCAGAATTAAGAGTCCACCCGCAATACATAACAACGGAATAAAATAACAACATTTCACATGGGTACATGCAGATCTAATCCCAATTACGAAGTTAGAGTATATTAACCAATACAATAATAGTAACACTTTAAATTAAGCCTAGAGCTCAAATTAACAAAAAATTAATCCCGTTTTGCGAGATATGAGAAAATATAAAATACCACATACCTTGAAATGGAATCTTTAGTACTTCCATTTCTGCTCTCGTTATTTATTATTTAATTATTTATTTTAATAGCTAGTGCTACAAAAGATCTCAAATGAACGAAGAAATAAATGTACCGTGAAATTTAAATGAAACATTGATTTGATGGACAGCGAAATCCGAATGGGAATTAAGCGGGCTACAATTTCAATCAATCAAAAATCGAAATGTAATCAGGTGGGTCTAACAAAAGGAAAAATAGTTGAGAAAATACTTAATTAATATTATCCTGGATGGTATTAAAAAGATTCGTTCTCATCGAGGCGTACATTCCGAAGATGTTTTTCGTCCTCAATACAATTGTGTTGCGGAAACCTGTGGCTTAGGGAGCGTATCAATATTAAGAACGTTCACCAACTTCTAAGGAGGAATGGCGTCAGAAAATGAACTGGTGTGCTCCTGAAGAAAAGGAACGTTCGATAGTTCAGAAATGAACTCGGGTGCGTTCATTCTCAAATTGAACGTTCATATTTTATCGTCCAAAATATATTTGAACGTTCATATTTCAGAGTCCAAAATATAAACGAACGTTCACTGCTTGAACGTTCTTTCTTGTTAATACCACCAAATGTTCGTTGGTGAGATTTAAGAGTGCGTGTAGACATTGAACAGGCGAGTTTAATTTGGATGCCCCGCAACAAAAAATGAAAAAATATCAATGTACGCCGTCATAAAGATTTTATGCTGTCTAGTTTAGCCATATCACGTGCGGTATATAAAACGGCAATGTATTTCCTTATGTTTGATGTGCGCAGGTTTCTCACACTTTTGCTTACCCAAAAATCAAGAACTTGCGGGATGTTTGGACTTGAAATTAAAGCATTTTCCAAGGACTGAAACGCTGCCGTTGTCGATTCATATTGAATTTTGCTGTTTCAACTATAATTATATCTAAATAAACGATCGTTAATGATCGATCCCATTTTTGGGGAGATTTATGATGGGATCTCCTAACTAAGCTATCCCGAAATTCAAATAGTTAAACGACTCAACTCAAATATACATGGCGTATGGAATTAGTTTCATTAATTTGTCGAAGAGGTACGTGCTCATAGCCCAAAGTTATATGAAGAAAACCAGTCGTTTACGCACATTTGGTTGGCGAAGAGGACATTGTACCGGGATATTTCAGTTTTCTTGCATCTTTGAACGAAAGTTGTTCCTGAATGAATAATATACATGATATAAACAAACTTTAATAACTTTCAGTCAGATACTTATTTCAATGGATAAAATGGTGCTACCCGTTGAGGGTCTCTCTGATGGGACCCTGCATGCTCCTTGTGGATTAGTTGCTGTTCGCAAACCGAAGTCGCCGACTGTATTGCTTTATATTCCTCTCCCAACCGCTTTCTAGATTAGTGACAAATTGAATTATATTTCCTCTTTCTACTTGCGAAACAATTTTTGTCTAGATTTGAGAGTATAAGTTATAGTCTTATCTTGTTCGATTCATGGAGACTGCTCCGTCATGGAGCCGGTCTTCCAGGCTCCGTCGTAGGCTGCTATCCCAGTCTCTGCAATTGGTTGTATTGTAAAGACCTTTGTACGACTGAATGGGATTAACAAGGGGGACTCTAATAATTTGGTTTCCATTGTGCAATCGACGTTTTTATCTTCCAGGGTGTGTCCTCGCACGTCCGCGGAGTGAAGGTCAAATATTCGAGAACCTTCAAGATGTAACATATATGTATATGGGCCATGCACGAACCCCTTTATTGAGAGTATAGCGCGACATCTAAAATAATTTTAAAATTATATACCCTGATCACCCCAATATCTGTTCGTATAGCTAATATATAGCTATTCTATCATATTCTGGTTTCTATTTCCTTTCATAACACTTATCCAGTGGCAATTGAGCAGAATGCATCTGTACTAATATGTATATGTTATATTTTCAGTCATCTGTCGGGTTGATGAACGAGGACTTATTGAACATTGTATGATTTGTGTTAGATCATGGGGGTACCTCCATGTTTAGATAGATAAACGATTCGCGATTAAATAACTTAGAGTGTAGATAGAATTTATGTGTGTTCAGTGGATTTCTCCTCATGAGGTGACAAATTTTCCAGCAGTCTCTCGCCTGATAAAATAATCCAGAAAGAAGCCAGATGAATATTATACTGGTACATCCACAATTTATATCGATGGATCTAATTTTACAGTTTAATAAAATGTGGATTCCCTATTTGTCAATATGCCATAGATATACTTGTTTGATTGGGTAATAACGAAATGCACTATTCTGTTCGAAATGAGGTAATACAGGTGAGTACATGCATGTGGGACAGAATATATGTGGCTGCACGACATACCAAGCCTGAAAGATCAGATCAAGATGGTGAGGTTTTCTTTTACACTCTTTTAATCTTTCTCATAACCCCCCTCCCTCACCCATGCAGCTGTCACAACTTTCGAGATAAACGTTTTTGTGCCTGATCCGCAATCGTCTGTGTCAGCTTCTTGAGGATGATTCCAGGTTCTCCCACGGCCCATGCTGCTGTCGTGCACCATTCGGTATCATTCACTAGTATGTTTGGGACGACAATTTTCAGTATACACTTTACGTGTTTATGGAATTCTCATCAACTGCTTTGGTCTCACTCGACATGAAGTGTACAACTGAACCGTCAATTAGCAATGAATCCACATCATTCGTTAACTTCTCTTGAGTAGAATCTTATATTTCTGAGAGAGTTCAAACGGACGATGAAGCTTGACCTGGGCAACAATCAATTTCAAATTCCCCCCACAACTATGAAAGATCTCACTTTCTGGATGAAAATAAATAAGTGATCTTCGTGAGCCGATTAAGACCATTCCACATTCATTTCACAAACCCGACCCCACAAGCATGACAAGGAGAGATTTGCTTCTTTAATGTTGAATTAGACAAAGACTGATCATCGGAAAACTGTTAATATCAGCTAATAATGCATCATAATGGTACAGGAAATAAAACAAATATTTGCAGTTGATATTGACATCCACTGAAAAGCGCCAATGAGGCACAGAATGTAGTTCTAAGGAAAAATACAAACAATAATATTCTAATTAACTGTCAGTTTCACTGAAATGGAATTAGATTATTTTGTGAAGAAGATCACAAAATAATCTGAACGCTGATTAAGTCTCGGCTCTGTGAGCTCACGCCAGTTCAGACGATGGAGACAAAGGTCGGCTGATCGATAGCGAAACGGCTCCGTTGCTACATGAGGATCCAGCTCCATAGCTCCTGCATCGTCGACTGATGGGGAGTCCAGACTGTATGGTGAATTTTGGTGAACAAACTTGCAAACCTGTCAGTTCCTTATATTCAATTCAAGTTGGTTTACAAGCGTAGTTTGTAATACGAAGCTGCGCATCAGAAAACCCCTCGGCTCTGGGTACATTCATAATGCATTCAATTTGAACCAAGATGTCAGGAACACCAAGCAGTCAAGTGACAAATATACAGATTATCAAAAATTTTGCAATTAGAAATGACCCCTAAGATTTCCGTCCAATCAGAGAAACCGGTATTCATTACATAAATTTCTTGACGCATCAATGATGTATACCAAATTTTACAACGAGCATTTGAATGGTATCAGAGATAGAGATCATTAATGATTTCGCATAAATGAAAGATGGCCGCCCATCCTTCCCGCCACTCAGAGGAACTGATGTGGTTATTCATTGAAAGTCTCTTGATACATTGATGCTGTATACCAAGTTTCGTATAGAACACTGAAATGGTATCAGAGATATACATTGTTAAAGATTTTGCATAAATTAAAGATGGCCACCAAGGTTTCCACCCAATCAGGGATACCAGAACAGTCATTTATCGTAAGTCTCTTGATGCATCGATGATGTATACCAAATTTTACATCAAGCACTTGAACGGTATCAGAGAACGAGATCATTAATGATTTTGCATAAATTAAAGATGGCCGCCCATCCTTCCCCCCACTCAGAGGAACTGATGTGGTTATTCATTGCAAGTCAGTTGTTACATCGATGCTGTATACCAAATTTGGTATAGAACACTTAAATTGGATCAGAGATATATATCATTAAAGTTTTTGCATAAATTAAAGATGGCCACCAAGGTGTTCGGTCAATCAGATCTCGATGCAAAGTATCTGGATGTATCGATGATGTATACCAACTTTCATATAAAACAACTGAATGGTAACAGAGATATGTATCATTATCGATTTCGCATAAATTAAAGATGGCCTCCAGGATTTCCACCCAATCAGAAAAGCCGGTTTGGTAATTCATTGAAAGTTGCTTGATGTATCGATGATGTATACCAACTTTCGTATTGAACAGTTCAATGGTTTCCGAGATATGGATCATTATCCATTTCGCATAAAATTAAAGATGGCCGACAAAGTTTTCACCCAATCAGGTCCCAATTAAATAGGCTTCTGGTCCTTGACTAGGTAAATAAGCATACCAAATTTGGAATTCTTCAGTGGAACGGTTCTCCGGCTATCTCGCTCACGTACAGACGTACGGATGTACGGACATACGGACGTACGGACAGACGGACGTACAAGACGACGACAATACCCCATGGCCAAAATTGGCCGAGGGGTAAAAATCATCAGTACCGGTTCCCGTGTCCAATAACGTGGCCAAGGATATCTGAAATTACAAATGGAAAAAATAACAATGAAATAATTCCAACAATATTATTATCCTATTATTAATCCGATCTTATATGATTTAATCAATGCAACTTCAATAATATAACACTCAATAATACTAGAAAACCTCAGCCTTCAATTACGCAAAAGAAAAAAAATATTTGATGGATTTCTACGGCACCCTTCTTTGCAAAAGATGTTGCACCTCTCTTTCCCAAACTCAAAACTTCTTTCGCGCACGTGTCTGTGAAAGCTGTGCGATAAGTTGAACCTGGAAAATCGTCGTGGGGTATTTTCTGCATGAGTATGAAGTAGATTGCTCAATATATCGATGAATGGTCAGTGTGAAGAATAAATTGTAATCTTTCGCATGACTGTCTTCCTTAGGCAGTAAAGGAAAAGTAAAATTCACAGAAAGCTTCATTGAGATAACCCGGAAAACACACACAGCGCAGACTGGGCAAGAGTTATTTGGACTTTACCAAACCAATTATCACCTTGAACGCTTCCGCCCAAGCGCACTGCACGACAACTTTGCTCAAGCCTGCTGAGTAATCCTGCTTCCGTAACAGTTGTGAAATCACTTTGTTTCACAGTAACAAGTTGTTTATTTCTTGTCAAGACCAATCAAGTCAGTAAAAAGATGTGGTATCGGCAGATTATATTCTCACTTACCTGCCATTATACAATAACGCAGAATGTCATAGGCGCCGAAACAAGATTCTTTTCCCGGCCTGACCACCTTCCACTGCCACGTGTCTCTGCCTGATTTGGCGCGAATCACACAACCGCATAATTTGGCGCGAAATGATGTAAGTTATCACTGAATGTATAACCACGTCGATTCGAACACTGGAATTCATCAAATGTTCGCCGTGGTCCAATATCCGTACGGAATATAGGCCTATAGCATTTACAAAACGTTATATACAAATTAATTCAATTGAAAATATTTATTTTCCTATTAATCTGCCCCGACAACATATAAAACGCGACTCGTAAACTCCGATTTCAGTTTAGGAGGGATATAGCTGTTGTCATCTCCAAGGCAAAATACATATTGACCGTAATTGTAATATTCATATCTTTGTACACAATTCTTGTATACATCACATAACAATGCAGTAAATGAACACACGTTGTCGTAAATATCATAAACTTGAACTAGACTTTAAGCTGAGAAACAGAAGCAAATTTTACCTTTTTCGCTCCGCGTGTAACGTTTTGTATGAAGTAATACAAATGTCGTTTAACTATAGCAATCATTTGTAAAATTGAGTAAGCAAATATTTCAGATGAAAAATAAAAAAATATTCGTGGAACAATTTAGACGTCTGCTTTTGTAGTACTGGTACAGCTCTTTCACTTTATCTCATCAACAAAAGAAGTCGCGTACCGTACGGACGAATATCTACCGTCTATAAAAAAATAGTTGAAATCATTTTGCTAATAATGCATACAGGGTTGTAAATCGTAGCTCACTACTGCAGTCTCTATGGTAAGATATAATAAATATCAAAACAACTTTTTAATTTCTTATAATATTGAGCTTATTGAATAAGAAAAGATACTCATTCCAAGGGTAATCGTCCCATATCATTCATTTCCATTTGGGAGGATAATAGATTGTTTGCCGCATATGGGAACTTGATCGCAATAGAACATTCTTCAATATATTCATCACCAATGCTGACATTATGGCAGAAATTTCATACTTATGTAATTGAGTAAATTCTGGAAAAATGAAGACAGTAAAGAACGTTCCCGACAGGTGCTCTCGATTTTAGTTTTCGTCAACACTTCTCATGCACAACAATCGACTAAAACTTGCAGATTTACACTGCCACAGATGCAATTCGAATGAAGAATAAAATATACATATAGTTGGAAAACGATCTGTGCCTTTTTTGTCAACTGGATTGAACAATTGAGTGGGGACAGACAAGCGCGGCGCTGATCAGTGTCGGTCACATATTTCGCGTGAAAGCCACACAACGATCAGTAACCGCAAAATAAACGTTTTTTTTTCTAAATGGAGCGAAAATAAGCGGACGTTTACCCTTTTACTTTTATTCGCTTTCAATAATAAGCATAATAATATATTGTCAACTTATGATTTGTAAAAGTGCGAACGTTCAAAGACGAGGGGCATGCGGTTGTATATTTTTTAACAGCTTTCGTTTTCTTACCAAATGAATGCAGCGTTCATTTTCTTTCCAAATGAACGCAGAATTCGTTTTTGTCAAACAAACGTTCATTTTATGCGTTCACTTCATAAAACGAATGCAGGTAAGTTCATTTTCTGACTCGGAGTTCGTCAATAATATCATGGAGGAGTCAGAAAATGAAATCCATTCAGTTCAAAATCGGACGCGTTCAACGTTAATATTGATGAAAAAATTATTAGCCTATTCTTCCTAAATATTTACATAATACTAAAAATTTGTCTAGACTATGTGATAACAAACGAGAAGAATGCAAGATAATTTTACCGATAGCACAGAAGAATATATAAGATAAATATTCTGATAAAAAAATATTATTAAACAATTTTGAATAAATTTTTCTTTTCTCATATTGCCGAATCATAACAGATCATATTGTGGAACGCAAATATAATACAGATCTAAAGTGAAAGGAAGAAATTCTTGCATACAGCATTCAATTTTTGCATGAGAAAACCGGAATGTGAAATTGAAGACCGAATAGTTCCCTGCTGTTGACCGTCCCCTGTTGACCTTGTTGTTTATCAGCGCGCGGACCTCGAAGAAAGCACTCTTTTCGTGCAGACGTCGCGAAGGATTTCATTCCAGAGCATATACAATTATGTTTTTAGATCTAATATAAAGTTGATTGTAATAGAAAGAAGAAACATATATCTCGGTGAATCTGGGGATAATGAAGATCGATCTTCGTTATTTTCTTGGAAGTTGGAAATCCGTGACAAATTGCCATTTTCAACTACTGTTCTCCGTGAAGGTGACCGACGATCGTTTACATTTACATGTATGAGAACGAACCGGAATGAACGCAAAAGGATGAACGGAGTTTGAACGAAATATAACCGAATTGTGTCGATAGCTGACAAGAAATGAAATACAAATGAAAATATGTTTGATCACTATATCCAAACATGCACCATGCAGATGTACTTTTTGACGCGCCGGAGACTCGACACGTGGGTGTGAACGTTACTCAGTGCCACAGGCCGTTTGTCCCCAGCATATCAGCTTTACGGATCAGAAAAATAACCTCAATTGTACAACATGTTAGTGCCAGGGTTACTAAGTTACTTTGTAGGAATGGGAAGAGAATCAGCGGGTGAGAACATCGGGACAAATAATCGGGACAACATCGGACCAACATGGTGACAAGATCGGAACAAGATCGGGACATGATCGGGATGTCATGATGCTGTCACAATGTTGTCCCGATTTTTCAACCGGGACAAGACCGGGTCAAAATCGGGACAGCATGATGTTAACACGGTGACAAGATCGGGACAAGATCGGGTCGATTTTTATTGAGCTCATTTCTTTCACGTACTGTAAGAGTGAGGGATGAAATCATTTATCTTCTCGGTTGGAATAAACCACTGTGATGACACTATTATTATGTAAACACGTGTTCTGAGAACTCCAACATCTCGCCTTGTGGGGTGATCTGCTGAAGCTGCTGCAGTATTTGAAGCATACACCTAGAGCAAACTTTCCATGTTCAGGTGTACATGTAAAGTTTGCCTTTAGAACAAAAACTGTATCATTGGAAAAGTGCAAAGTCCAAACCGTGATAATTTGAACAGAACCTAGAATCAGTAAACTTGTATGTGAACATAGTACATGCATTGTACATGGATGTGAACTTAGCTTCCACTGCCATGTCTACAGCAACTGACAGACCCATTTACTTCAGTGGAATACAAGATGTCAGTTAAAATGATGAAAATTTGAATGAGTTAAAATGATGAAAATTTGAATGAGTTGGCACCACCAGGTCTATTTGAGTGGGGGCCCTGGTCTATTGGTGCGGAACACCATGTGATCTCTTGGGGGACACCATCTGGTTAATTGGGGAGCATTATCTGGTCTATTGGGGGGGGGGGAGCAGCCACAAGTCCATTGGCGGGCATGGCACCCTATCTATTGGCGTTACCATCTGGTGTATTGGGGACACCATCTGCTCTATGAGGGGGGCACTGTCTGGTCTATTGCGGGGCATCATAGATCTGGTTTATTGGAGGCACCATCTGGCATGTCTGGTCTATTGAGGGAACCATCTGGTCTATTGGGGGAACCATCTAGTATATTGGGGGCAACATCAGGTCTATTGGGGGCACCATCAGGTCTATTGGGGGCACCATCAGGTCTACTGGGGGCATAGAGACATAGAGACTATAGTGCTCCAATATGATAATTAATTAGAGGAGCTATAATCACAGCTGGCATCAGCAGGACTCCCCGTCATTCTGCCACCACTGGACACTGGGAATTGTAGTATTGGCCTCACTCCTGTGTATTACCCCCCAGTTAGCCCAGATTTTAATAATATCAAGATTATTAATAATTGATTTCTGTATTGTTTTCCGAATAGTATACTACATGTAATACACAAATATCCATTAACTCCGCTTTTCCCATCTGAGATTTATTTGTGCGGGAGGGTATGTATGATTAATTCCAACCTACCAATATCCTAATCCATGGCTACAGAAGTGTTGATCACTCTTCATCTGTGCTAACTTTTGTCTAAGCAATCACAGCCAGGGATCAACCTACCAAAGTCAATATATTAGTGGAGCTAGAACTAATTAGACCTAGTACTCTGTCAATGTACTGTATGTACTGTAGACAGTTCATTCGAGGCCAGAGTTCTGACAACCTAGGCCATTCATCACAATTTGTGTGTTTCAGGTTAAACAATTTCCATCCAAAGGTGGATAGGTACAGGCAATGGTTCAGTAATCGTGATATTATAACGGTTTATTCGAGCGATTCCACGACAGAGTGGAAGATGCTCAAATTACAAGTTCTGTTAGCATTGTGAGATCTGTTTATTTTTTGTATCAACCAGTGTCTGAACTAAGACAAAATGATGTTTTTGTCACTGACTGGTTCAGCTTGTAGAAAAAATACCATTGAAACGCCTAGAATACTCAGACAGTCATAAAATGTGAGTGAGTGAGTGAGTGAGTGAGTAGAATTTAACGTCGCTTTCAACAATATTTCAGCTATATGACGACGAACCATTACCATGATTACTAAGCACCACCCAGCCCAGTTGTGTTCCTGCTACTTCAAAGAAGAAATCTTTGAAGCAGCATGGAACCAGACACCCTCCATCCACCCTATAAAACACTGAGGACAGCGCACAAGACACAGACAGGATGCTTACATGGTGCAATAAAGACAAGTGATCAGTGCTAGACATCACATTATCAAGTTCCTGTTGCTTCTCAGCAAAATGCATTGAAGCAACAGGAACCTGAACCCACCCAACAACCCACCATAAAATGTGATTTTCTAGTAGGTCTCAAAATAACATGCAAAATCTTAAGTATTCATCTCAGTTTGGCATTACCTGATCATACTGTAAGTAACAATAATAACCATGTATTCTAACATGAAAACTTGGATCAACACTTGGATCAATCGGATCAACACATTGTAACTTACGTGACAAATTTACGTCATTTTGTCAAAGAGATAATATAGGCAATAGAAATTAAAAACATGACATTGATCTAATCAAAACCCCTCGGCTTTCCCCAAGTGATTGTGACCCATGTGTAGTGTGAATTGGGGAAGAGATAGTTCTATGTGGGATGATCAAGATATACCGGTAGTACATTCAGGCATATAGGACAGAAATAGAAAATTATATATCTGTAAAGGGGCATAACTCTGTAAAATATGGGCCTAGCGGAGCCACTTTCGATAGGCGTCTGACTTAACACTTTGTAAAATAAGAACCGAGACGAATAAGCTGTACCGAACATGGATCTGCAGATTTAACTTGTACATTCAGCTACAGATAACAAAATTGGAGATTATTACATCCGAAAGGGGCATAACTCCATAAGCCGAGGCGAGTTATCCTTTGTTGGCTTGTAGAATACAACAATATAAATAAGTTTCCAAAATATAGTAGCTATACCGAACACAGTTCTGCAGATATAGTTGGTTACATTGAGGCATATAGGACAGAAATAGAAATTAATATATCAGTAAAGGGGCATAACTCTGTAAAGTATGGGCCGAGGGGAGCCACTTTCGATAAGCGTCTGACTTAGCACTACTGCAAAATAAGAACCGAGACGAATAAGCTGTACCGAACACGGATCTGCAGATATAACTTGTACATTCAACTACAGATAACAAAATCGGGGAGATTATTACATCCGAAAGGGGCATAACTCCATAAGCCGAGGCGAGTAATCCTTTGTTGGCTTGTAGAATACAACAATATAAATAAGTTTCCAAAATATAGTAGCTATACCGAACACAGTTCTGCAGATATAGTTGGTTACATTCAGGCATATAGGACAGAAATAGAAATTAATATATCTGTAAAGGGGCAGAACTCTGTAAAATATGGGCCGAGGGAAGCCACTTTCAATAGACGTCTGACTTAGCACTAGATAAATAAGTGTTGAAAATAAGGTGGTTGTATCTCAAGCGGTTTTGCCTAAAATGCATTAACGGACGGACGGATGTACATGGCAACGACAATACCCCGAGGCCAAAATGGCCGAGGGGTAAAAACTCTTCTGTTAACGAAACTATCTCATGTCCACTAGGAATACCCACCTCTTAATTAGTTACAAAAAATAGTTGAATAGAAATTGGGTTGACATGTCACGTAAGTTACAAACGTGTCACATAAGTTACACATACATGTACATGTAACAAAACCATGTAAACTAAGGAGCATTTTTTTGTTGAAAGCAAATCCAAACTATTTATTATACATGTACAACATTAAGTAGCTATTTCTACTACAAGAATACTATTTCGATACTCTAAACTGTCCTAGCAAACAAAGTACAGGGTCCAATCCCATATCTGTTAATTAATTAGAAAATAATTAGCAATGAAGTATCCCAGAAATTGTTATTATTCATTTTCTAAACATTTTTCGAAGTATTTTCTGAATAAATAGTCCATGGGACTGCAGCCTAACAGAAACACATCCAATGTAATATGTGACACACATTTGTAACTTATGTTATGTGACACTGGTTAACAATCATTATATCTCATGTAGTGAAATATGGCCAAGTGACAGATGACAACTATACTCATATCTACTAACTCAATATTCAGGCTAATGCCCTGGGTGAGAACTTTTAAGATTTCCAACCAACTCAGAGAATTTTTAACCTAACCATTTTAATCTAAGATACAGTCTTCTTTCACTCGACCAAAAAGATCTTCTAAAGCACATGTAGCTGCTCGATAAAAAGAATCTCTTACAGTCTGAAAATCTAGACAGTCGATAAGAATATGTTTCACTGTGAGAGCTTCGTGGCAAATGGAACACACCCTGGGGCCGGCTCTATCCAGGAGTTTGTAATATTTCACCTTGACCTATTAACCTATTGACCTCAATTTTGGTGTTTGACACATATCTCCCCACTGATGCATGATCTCTATCTATTCACAAAAATGTGATTTTCAATGGTTCTTTATTTTCTATCTCCAGTGACCTTGAACTTTCACACTCAATAGGTTTCTTGTTTGCAATAAGCTTGAGGTACATGTATTAAACACTCACAATTAGAGACATGCAGCATTCACTAATATTACCAATGTACATCTGTGGGAAAACCAGTTAACCTCAGCAATCATTATTATAAAAGCATAATAGTTTTGATGAGGCAGATATTCCTAAATTGCCTAATTATTAGGGCTGGGTACATGTATACTCTTTTCTTATTTTTATTAGAAGGGCTCGGTATACGAACTTGCATTCAATAAATACTCCCTCGTTTCCTGAATATGAACTTGCATTCAATAAATACTCCCTCACTTGGGCTGTTTTTAACAATCTGGCAGTCACATAAGCTATAGTTCATCTTTTTCCAACAGATG
This sequence comes from Hanleya hanleyi, assembly GCA_036873755.1. Taxonomy (NCBI): domain Eukaryota; kingdom Metazoa; phylum Mollusca; class Polyplacophora; order Lepidopleurida; family Hanleyidae; genus Hanleya; species Hanleya hanleyi. The sequence goes on along the minus strand of JAVTVY010045732.1, from coordinate 2,397 downwards.
ACTTGACAGGGCTAAATCTTAAATATTTGTATCTTATTTGGCTCAAGCCGGTGCTAGTGACTGTGTTCATGCCATTCAATATGTCCACATGGACCTCTATAATAAAAGCGTGGCTGAGATACAAATCATCACAGGGATCACTTTTGGTTTTAGAAATACATGTACATGTATGCAGCAAGTACATTTGCAGGCCTGCAATTGGTTTACAGTGGAAGTATAGGAGAAAATATTCCAAAATATAGGAGAAATATAGGAATTTTCTTAATAAAATAAAGAAATAAAGGAGTATGAGACAGGTCACTACTCTACTACATTGTATGTTCTCAAAGTGGTGGTGATTTGGGAGATCAGTTCTGCTGCTTGGTTCAACAATGGGAGATTTAAATGTTCTAATATTCTGAGCTATTCTAAAATGTGTTTCGTCGTGCCAATTTGACTCATTTCAGAGCACTGACCAGTGAAATTTTTCATAAGAAATGTCCAAATATAGGAGGCTTTGAGTAAAATATAGGAAGGACTCAAAAATATAGGAAATATAGGAGGCATTTGCAGGCCTGCATTTGCCTGTCACGTCTGTGGGGACTTCTTGTCCGTACACCAGCATCGTTTTCCATGCACCCCCTCTTAATGTTGCGATTAATAATTCCTAAAATTGATCACAATCCCCATTCTTGGACTGGTGTTACATGTATATAGTACATCATGTACACACAAGGTTTCCAATGATCTTTTGTTTTGGGGGTCACAGTGACACTGACATTCGACCTGTTGACCTCAATTTTGGTACCTGATACATGTATATCATTTCTCAAAGACGTATTCCAGTACAATAAAATTCTGTTTCAATGATTTCCTGATTTTTGGACAAGTCACCTTGACCTTTGATCTGTTGATCTCAATTTTGGTACCTGATACAAGTACATGTATCATTCCCATAGATGAATTCCACTGAAACAAAATTCCATTTAAATGATTTCCTGATTTTTGGGCAAAAGTGACCTTGACCTTTCAACTGTTACCTCAATTTTGTTTTGGAGCATATCGTCTTCCCTTCATATATTCACTTGCAAAAAATACGGCTATATTCAATGATTTATGATTTTTAGGCCACAATGACCTTGACCCTTGCCTAACTGGCCACAATTTTGGTGCACATTGCGCTATTCAACTGTTGATTTTTAGGCCATAGTGTCCTTGATCTTTGACCCACTGAACACACTTCTGGTGCACAACATCAGTGTAGACCCCATCGATATTCCGGTTAAATTTGAAGAAAATCAGTCAACTTGTTGAAAAGTTAGCGAACTAAATAACTAAAGTCGGGAGAAGGGGAAAATTTATAGGGTTCTCTAAGCTATAGCTGACAAAGCTCCAAAAACTCCATTTATCATCTTAAATTCTGGATCCCAAAAGAATGAAGTTAACACCTGGACCGTTATAATATCAAGGGAATTGTTAGAGTGTTATGCATGCCAGCCTCCTAAAATAGACTTTCACAGACTAAACACTCTAGTGTATGGAATATGTGCAGGAACTCTCTCGCTATAATCTGTTACATACTTACCATAGTGCAGGCTGACTGACTCGATGGACGGTATATTATATCACAGCACGTACAAACCCTACCTCTTAATCTACCCAACAACCATCATACTGCTAATCAATATATTGAAACTGGATAGAGTCTCAGAACCCAAAATCTCCAATAAATACATGAAATGGGATTAGGCATGTAAGAGAGAGAGCTAGCCATGCTCGAATTGCCTCAAATCACGCTCACAGCATAGTGCTGATATAATGGATACTAAATGGTGTTCAGGTCTTGAAATCTGACAGATCCAGTGTGTTTATATACACTGTTGCACCGTAAACATGGTAATGCTTATAGACTCTTATTGAGGTTTGTCTGGGGAAGCAAGAAAAAAAAACACGCCGGGAAAATACCTCAGCGTCTAAACTCGAGAGTACATGGAGTTAACAGGCGTTCTGGAGAAATATTGAGAAAAAAAATCGGTGCAGAAAATGTTAGAACAGAGGGACTAGTGTATGAAATAGTACATGTACACTAACACATGATGTAGCCTACTGCTGGCATTGAGGGCAGAGTGAGGAATGGGATTTTAAGTACATACCAATTATCCTACACATGCTGGTATTGGGGGAGAAAACATTCTGTGTGAAACAGGGCAAGCTGTTACTTAGCTTTATACCATGGGAAATCGGAAGACCAAACACAAGTGGGATGGTTGTTGTTGTTGTTGTTGTAATAATTTTGATAAATGTAGCTATCTTGAAAAATATTGAAAAGTGACTTGCACTAGAGATCTGGAACTTCATGTCTGTATTTTTTAGGGTTAGACTATTTGAGTGCATTTGTGTACTAGTACCCTGATAACT
>JAVTVY010045731.1:0-20627 GCA_036873755.1 Hanleya hanleyi | reverse complement strand
GATCATCCCCAGATGTTGTGGGGATGATCCATGAACAATTTGGGGATGATCCACAGGTAGATGCGGGGATGATGCACAGACAATGTGGAGATGATCTGTAGACAATGTCGAGATGATCCACAGGTGATCTGAAGATGATCCATAGACAATGCAGAGATGAACCACAGATGATGTGGGATGATCCATAGACAATGTGGGGATGATCCAGAGGTGGATGTGGGATGATCCAAAGACAATGTGGATGATCCACAGATGGTATGGGGATGATCCATAGGCAATGTTGGGATGATCCACAGATGGATTTGGAGATGATCCATAGACAATGTACAGATGATCCAAATATGGATATGAGGATGATTCATAGACAATGTGAGGATGATGCACAGATGATATCGTGGTGATCCAGACAATGAGGGGGTGATCCAGATGGATGTGGGGATGATCCATAAACAATGTGGGGATGATACACAGATGATCTGGAGATGATCCATAGATGGGGATGATCCAGAGGTGGATGTGGGATGATCCAAAGACAATATAGAGATGATCCACAGATGGATGTGGGGATCATCCATAGACAATGTGGGGATGATCCATAGACAATGTGGGGCTGCTCCACGGATGGATGTGGGGATGATCCACAGATTTGGTGATGATCCATGGACGATGTGGGACTGATCAACAGATGGATGCGGTGATGATCCATAACCAATGTGAGAATAATTGACAGATGGATGTAGAGATGATCCACAGATGGATGTGGGGATGATCCATAAAGAATATGGGGATGATCTACATATGGATGTTGGGATGATGCATAGACAATATGGGGATGATTCATATATGAATGTGAGGAGGATGAATAGACCATGTGGAGATGATCCACGGATGGATGTGGGTGATCCACATATGGATGTGGGGATGATCCATATACGATGTGGGTATGCTCCAGAGATAATGTGTGGATGACCCATAAACAACGATGATTTACAGATGGATGTGGGGATGATCCATAGACAATGTGGGTACGATCCACAGATGATGTAGGGATGATCCACAAACATTGGGGAGATGATCCACAGATGGATGTGGGGATGATCCATGGATGGATTGTGGGATGGTCCATAGATGGTGTGTGGGTGTTCCATAGACATTGGGGAGATGATCCACAGATGGATGTGGGGATGATCCATGGATGGATTGTGGGATGGTCCATAGATGGTGTGTGGGTGTTCCATAGACATTGGGGAGATGATCCACAGATGGATGTGGGGATGATCCATGGATGGATTGTGGGATGGTCCATAGATGGTGCGTGAGTGTCCCATAGACAGAGTGGGGATGATCTACATATGATGTGGGTTGATCCACAGCTGATGTTAGAATGATCATAGACAATGTAAGGAGGAATTGACAGATGTGGTATGATCCGCAGATGATCTGGGAATGATCCATAGGCAATGAGGTGATAGTCCACATGGTGTGGGAATGATGTTACAAATCTATGATGCACAGATACTGTGGGGATAATCCAGACTGGGTGGGGTTGATCCACAGATGATTTGGAGTGATTATTAGATGATGTGGAGATAATACACATATGCTTTGGGGATGATCCATAAACACAATGTGGGGATGATCCACAGATGATGTAAAGAATATCCACATATGATGTGGGGATGATGCAAGGATGATTCTCAGACAGTGAGACGATCCACAGATGACATGGGGATGGTTACCAGGTATGGTGTAGACATGATCCACAGATGTAAAGATGATCTACAGATGTTGTGTGGGAATGATCCACAGATGAATTGTGGGGATGATTTTTACATAATACAGAGATGAACCACAAATATGTGTGGATGATCTGCAGATGTAGGGATAATCCTCAGATGCTTCACAAACGAGTGAGGATGATCCATAGATCAAATGAAATATCTGGGGGTTTTTCTTACTGCATGGAAGGAGATGAACAACATGAAGCATGCAGTGTGTGGAGAACCCCTCCATGTTGGGGTATTGAAATAGGTCATCTTCTGGTTACGCCTGTCGTCAGATTGACCCTTATTTTATTAAGTAGAGTGTGTTGGCCTATATTGTACGGGTACATATAGCTTGTATGATCAGGTTGTATGATCAGGTTCTATGATCAGGTTATGCCTGAAGTTAAATCTGATCTGCCAATGAGAAACTGGCAATGATAAATGTATTTTGAACTGAATGACCTTGTGATAATAGGGCACGGTCAATGACCAGCTGTAAGTATACCAGGAGAGGCTTCAAGTTCTGTTCCATGGCTACTTGCATGTGTGACATTTGGTGTTGCAAGAAAACTGAGACAGACATGACGGATGATAACAATACCCTGGATGTGCTATATCCTTGTAATAATGTGTATGTATTTACATTTCAGACTTATCCAGTATGGCAGTAAGTTTCTGTGGTATAACTTACAGAATTCACCAGGGCAAGCGGACCTCCTTCAAAAGCTTAAGGACTTGGAAAGTGCTGTCGGTACAACCAGGAAATGTAAGTCAGTTAATTCTGAGTCTGATTTTCAAAACAGATTTAGAGATCATTCTGGGACGGGTTACTAGATCCGACACATTTGTTTATTTCAAGGCCATTCGGTGACCTTGCAGCATGAAAATAATAGCTGCTATAATAATAGGTATGTCCAGATTCACAAATGAACGCAATCATTTGCTATGGCAGAAGTGTTTTAACATTTCTCGGGAATACACGATGTAGACGAATGTCTGAGGGAAACCGCGATTCAGCAGCGCACATGAGTAATGGCATACTCCACTCACTATAAATGACCAGAGATGAGATGTTCCACGAGTACTGCTTCAAACTCATCAGTGACCTCACACTGAAGGACATTGAATATTCACTAACCTCAGCATATTTCTACTGAGATAAGGCCTTCACTGATTTAGGCTGGTTTTCCATATTACAATGACACCTGTAAATACCGACACCTGGGTAAACTGGTGAACCTCAAAATACTGACATTATCCATTGTCCCATTACTTAAATTTGAAATTTTTTTTAAGTTTGATAACCATAGGTGGGGCTTCATACTGTAGCAGTTCAACACATATTGGCACAGTGATCAGATTTAGCCTGAGTCACTTTGCATATGTAGTTGGCTCCAGTCCAAGTAGGTGAAACAAGCGTTCTGAGAACCCCAATATTTCACCTTGCGGGGTCATCCGCTGAAGCTGCAGCAATATTGAAAGCATATATGTAGAGCAAACTTTCCATGTAAATTTTTGCCTAACAAACACCTTTATCATTGGAAAAGTACGAAGTCTAAACCGAGGTAATTTGGACAAAAATTAATATTTCATGCCACAGATCTCACATGCACATCCTCAAATCATATGAAACTTATGTGAAAGCTGACAGCTTTAGCAAACTTTCCATGTACAATGTACACATTTACATTATCATTGGCAAATTACTCAGTCGAAACCTTCATAATTTGGACAAAAGTTAATGTTTCATCTCATAATTGGACAGGCAATCTTGTAATCATATGAACATTGTGTACCAAGTTTCATAATCATCCAATGAAACCGGACGAATTCAGTTAACTTTTCAGTACATTTTTGTCTAACAAACAACCTTGTAATTGGCAAATTACTAAGTCGAAAACCTCATAATTTGGACAGAAATTAATATTTCATCTCAAAAATAGCACATGTACATCCTCTAATAACCATGTGTATCAAGTTTCAAAATCATTCATTGACAGCAGACAACTGCAGCAAACTTCCTATGTCTAGGTGTAGAAGACCTACAATTTTGCCATAATTTGGACAAAATATTTCATCTAAAAAATACATCCTCTAATCATAAGAAACATGTGTACCAAGTTTCATAACCATCCAGTGACAGCTGATGCAAAGTTTCTATGTACAGATGTACACTTCAGCTAAACAAAAAACTCTATCATTAGATTATACTATTGGAGCACTCATAGAATTCCCTGGGGTAGTTCCATAACTGACACCCCTGGTGGAATACCCATCTCCCATATTTTTATTAATTTTTTTTTTTTTAATTTTTCTAAATTTTTCCTGATTTTTTTGCAAAAAATTTGCTAAACCAAAAACCTTATCATTCCCAGGGAGGGAACACGGACACCGACGACATCATCTTCCCCCACTAACAATATCTCCAAAGGGGAGATAAAAACAGATTTACACCAGAAGTAGACAGGAAAATGATGAAGAAATCTTGAAACTGTTTACTAGAATTTATCATTGATTTTTTCAGTGTTGAGATTTGGGAAGAGTTTTGACTTCATTTATGGAGCGCTGAGGACTATCGGCCTCACTGATATCGTCTGGAGACTGACCTTGACCTTGTCCAAGATAAACCAGGCATGCTACCTCTTCTTGGACCACATCATTTGGATGGGGCGGGTCGGACTCGTCGACATCGAGAAACAAAAATGGCAGAACAGGGCAGCTCGATTCTGGGCGGCATCAATCATCTTGAACTTAGTTCGTGACGTTTACGACATATGGCTTCTGATAGCTCAAGAAATCAAAGTTCGTCAAATCAATGTGAAGAGGGATGGAGAGTCTGTTAGGGCCAAACACATGAACTCAAATATGGAACTGGCAAAGAAATGTGTCCAGGAAAATAAACCGGTGTTCTTAGACCTGCTCAAAAATGGGACTGATATATTTCTTCCATTGTCCACATTGGGACATGTTAACCTATCTGCTGGGACACAAGGACTGATGGGCATGATTTCGTCTGTGGTTGGCATTTGTACTGTCTGGGATCCATTCCTAAGGCTGGTTCCTTCATAAACTGTTTATGGTAAATCCGCTCTAATGATTCAATTACAAGTCTCTACCGTAAAATTGGGGTCATGCGATCAAAATTTTTAAACCAAAAGTTGACGAAATGGTTCCAAGTCATGCAGATTATCCATTATTTCTTGGTTATTTTAATGATTTTAGAGGGTGATCAAATTTATTTGAATGACTGATAAAAAAATTGGGAGTGATTGAATTTTAATAGGGTGATTGAATTATTAGAGGAATTACCATACTTCACATGAATTAATTATGCAATTTTGAGACCAATTGTGAGAGAATTATATAAAATAACTGGAGGATATGCAGACACTGATTGGTCATATAAAACCATGGTGAAAATAAATCAGATAATCAGCTGTAATTCTTACCAAACTACATGTATAATTGATGTAGATATGAATTTCGGGATATATATACTTATATGTAATTCTTACCCATGTTCAGTGGGATTTTCACGGCATGATTCAACGTAATTTTCAGTGTGAAACACACTAATATTACTGATTGAAGGTAAGAAGATTGGACATAATTATTATAGACCTAGCCACATTGTAATGTCTTCAATAAATGCCAAAGCGAACATACATGTATTTTATGGTACTAGGACTCTATGATTGAATTCTTACAGGGTTGTGTGAGAATTATGTAAAATAACTAACGACTCCGTAAATAACCTTCCAACCTTCATCATCCCTTTTGGAAAACGTATTAATCTATATTATGTACCATTTTTGGTAACATTAAATCGGATGTGTCTGTTTCCTGGTAACTAAATTTTAGGCTCATGTTTTACTTACCCATGCTGTTCATAAGATGTGTGAAGAAGGGTTGTTGCGCCTGTTCATAGAAACGAGAGATCCTGAAGGATCTTGGCGCCCACCATTGTCCGATAATTGTAAGCTAATGACAAGAGGATTTTTTGGACATTGTTACCAAGAACAAACAATTGATTTGTAATTTTGTTTACAGAATTTCGAATCTGAGCGAAAAAGATCGAATAAGGGACACTGGAAAACACCAAGATATCATCTTTCTAAGTTTAAGGAGTTTTAAGATTTCTAGAAACTGTACTTATGTCAGTTGTAATAGTACAAGAGAAAAGAGCAAAGTTAGTCTGAAAGTGAATATCCGGAGGATCATTCGTCTTCGTTTTGTAGTACTTTTTTTTGCACGTGTCATCATTGGGTACTGGAAGCGAAGACAAATGCCTTTGACCTTTTGGCATGAGCTATGAAACATACTTAAGATTTTATAATTAGGAACGAATGCTAATTCTGTTCTGTTTACTGGGCTAGTTTGAGATATCTCTTTTAAGATACCATGCTCGAAAATAGTAACATGGTACAATACTTAATACTGAAGGGATCCGCAAGTAATGTTGAAACCTCAAAAGTGTCTGAATCCTGATAATCTCCCTTGGATCGAAACACGCAGTAGTCTAAAGTTGTCGAATTGTAACGTTGTGTCACAATAGTGACGTCCCTTAATGTAGCCGACCCGTCGGCAGACGAAACAGTTCTCTGGAGTAAGAAAACTGATTTAAAATTTGAAAATTTGCAGTAGTTCCTGAGAAATCGCGTTTCATGGGGAAATCCAAGATGGCTGCCTTGTGGCCATATTGGATTTTCGAATCGGACCAGAAAAGGTATCTTGCACAACTAGACCCCATGGGGAACCTGTGTACCGGTATCTTGCACAACTAGACCCCAAGGGGAACCTGTGTACCAAATTTGGGAAAGATCCAGGCAGTAGTTTCTAAGAAATCGCGATAACAAGGTTTCATGGGGGAAATCCAAGATGGCCGCCTTGTGGCCATATTGGATTTTCGAATCTGACCAGAAAAGGTATCTTGCACAACTAGACCCCAAGGGGAACATGTGTACCAAATTTGAGAAAGATCCATGCAGTAGTTTCTAAGAAATCGCGATAACAAGGTTTCATGGGGAAATCCAAGATGGCCGCCTTGTGGCCATATTGGATTTTTCGAATCGGACCAGAAAAGGTATCTTGCACAACTGCACCACATGAAACCTGTGTTCCAAATTTGACAAAGATCCATGCGGCATTTCCTGAGAAACCATGATAACAAAGTTCATGGGGAAATCTAATATGGCCGCCTGGTGGCCATATTGGATTTTCGATTCGGACCGAAAAAGGTGTCTTACACAATTAGACTCTAAAGGGAACGTGTGTACCAAATTTGAGAAAGATCCATGCAGTACTTCCTGAGAAATGACAATAACAAAGTTTCATGGGAAAATCCAAGATGGCTGCCTGGTGGCCATATTGGATTTTCGATTGAAGCATGCTCGTCTGGAAATAACCAAGATAATCCATTATTCACTGTATATGAGAAACTAAATCAATTATATAAACTGTTTTTGGAATTGTTGGTTGTTGTATTCCTCTTTTCTATTTTAACATGTTTGAAATGAATCCTACATGCCATTGTGTGTGTATTCTGTGTTTTCCAATCTCGAACTCAGATAGTGTATCATGGATATTATATTGGACCCTGGAGCAAGCCAAGTGAGACTCAAAAGAAATTCATCATCCAATCAGGTGGCTAGTTGAAGGAAACGGCTTACAAATCACAGCCATTTGTAACAGATGGGATACATGTCAGTCCAATATAGAAAATGTGATGAAACACAATCCGAACAAGGTACCATACCCAGTCATTGTGCAAGGTAAACAATCTACATGTACCCCAGGGAGATAAAAGGGACTGGATGTGGAAGATGGCTTCCGGAGTGGTAAAAATATCAAAATAGAACTGTATTAGGCGATGCCAATCAATTTCAAATAGAAAAGGTAGAATTGCTGTTGGTTTATTAGGATCTCAGAAAATACATTGGCAAACACAGATCACAGTTTCATATCTTTTTCTATAAGATTTCCATGATCATACCCCGGTACCATCTTACTAAAGCTTACTCTGGTCCCCAAATGTATCTTCTTTCAAAATTACCAGTATTCAAATAAGAATCAGTCTGTGAATAATTCTAGCTAGATGAAAATCTTTTTTCTGCATCGCTTTAATATACTGTCACTCAGCCCCCAGGTTTGGTTCATTGAATGTTGTGGTACACTAACAAGTATTATGTGGATCTGGTTATCCTCCGTGATGTGACAAGGGCCATAACTCTGGGCCTTCTACAATCAAAAGTTGTCTCCCTTGATCTGATTGATGGAGAAGATGTTGCTAGTCATTCAGTTGCTGTAGCCAATCTCAGTAAACTCATTTTTTAAATAATTTCACGGAATATTATATCTGAATTCAGCCCTATATAAATCCCATGCAAATTTGAAACTACTACTGTTAGCCAATCAGGTGGATAGCTTGTTCAAACAATTTCAAAATCACGCCCACAGTAATTAGCACATGGTCTAATAAAAAAACATTATCCTGAAACTGTATCCAAATATGGCATTTCCAGACCGTGTGCGCAGAAAGTCGTGAAGATCAAAGAGTTTACTCCCGCCGAAATGTCTGGCATTGTTAGGGGTAGAAAATATCAAAAGATTGTGCCGTGCGAAGATGTTAATCTCCGTGAAGTAAACGTCAAAGAGAGAAAAGGTAGAAATGGTCATCGGCTTATGGGATCTCGTAGAATATCGGCGAACAGTTTGCACGAAGTTTTCATAGCATTACGTCTAGATGGTATTCCCCTGATTTACCATCTTGGTTTACCTAGACCGTTGCTGTAGCATGCACACTAACAGCAGAGTCTGTCTTTTCCAAATATGGATGAATCTGACAAACAGGAACAGAATATAAACTTAAATGTTCCAAATTTTGATGAATATTTCATACAAGAACCATCTTGCAAGGTTTACATGAATGTCTGTGTAACTCTTGGAATCAATTTTCAATCATCCGATGTTGCTGTACATAGTATAGACTGCTCATCATGAAGCTATGTGCTCGAAACAGTAGAGTTATAGTAAATTTAAGTCCTGGTTGTTTCCTTGGTTTGATGGGTTGCAATCAAAACTTTCTCAAAATCCATCAATTTGCAGCAATCTGGAGCATGTTAATAGTTGTACACTACATGTAAGTCCAATCAATTTAAAATAGAAGAGGTGAAACTGTCATACTGGTTTATTAGGATCTCGGAGAATACATTGGCGAACAGATCACACAAGTTTCATAGCTATACTATTACAGATTTTCGTGATCTTACCATCTTGGTTTTTATCGAGAGGTAAAGCGGACCAACTGGTCTGCAGATTTCCCTTCTTTCAATATTACCAGCAATAAAATCAGAATCTGTACACAACACTAGCCTGTTATGATGAAAATCTTTTATCTGCATCAGGACTTTAATTTACCCTCACTTGGTTTTCCTCTCATGTTTGGTTCATTGAATGTTGTGGTACACCAACAATGCAGCAAGTAAAATACATAGCTATCCTCCTTGATGTGACAGGGGCCATAACTGTCTGGGCCTTCTGTAATCAGAAGTTGTCCCCCTTGATGTGACTGATGAATAAAATCTTACAGGTCAAGCCAGTCTGTCACTGCTTCATGCACACTAATGTTGAATATTTTCCATGAGGCCAGCAAAGTCTGTCTATTCCAAATATAGCTGAGTATAACTAGACCACGAACAGAATATAAACCTAAAATTTTATAGACCTGTTTTTTCGTCACACAAAACCAGCTGTCGTCTATATATACAACATGATTACACTCAAGAACGCATGTAAATGAAAGTTCAGTTGATGAAATATGGTAGATTTCCACACACAGTTGTCAGATCAGATCTAGGTCAGTATCATGTTCTTTTCTTATCTGCTTCATGAGTATGGGGTGATCAACGAGGTCAATGAAGTCTCACAATGACATAAACCCCAAAATTTGATTTTATACAATTAAATCAAGATTTTGAGATATGTAATCAGCTGTATATAGATTCGTTTCCAGTACAACAATAGCTCTGTAGAAGGCATTAGGTTAATGCCGCAACGTAAGCATTAAATATACTATTTCCAGAGACCAGTTTTACGTTCCTAATTCCAAAATTTTCAGCCCCTCTCCCTGCAAATTGCGTATGTAATACTTGAATTCCCAACAACTTCCAGTCATTCATAAAACCTTCCTGGAGAAGGACAGTCATCTAGAAAGTTCGATTATTCATTCCATCATGGTTTTATCAAAGCTGAAACTCCTATACTCTCCAAACAAAGCGCTTATAAAATTCTTGACCATACGCTTACAATTGTTCTGATTGTTACAGAGCAGTGTTGTCTGTCATTGTCCATTATGTTCGCTCTCCCTCACTCTATACAGTATTTATAATTTGTTTTTACTCATTTAATTTTTTTCACTTTCATTAGCTGATTTGACCTTCTTCTCTCTAATTTTCGTACTATTCTCCAGTATTGGTATGTATCAGGGTCGAGTTCGGATAAATCAGGCAGTTTGGGATTGGTCCTTAATGTCCACAGCCACTCAGGGTATTCTGAGTCCGGTTTTAACTCTGGGTCTTCCCCATTAATATACATATTCGCCCCACAGCAATATTTGACAAGTTTTTCTGGGTCCGTTTCCACCTCTAGTTCACCACGGAATGTGGGTTGGGCAGTCATTTTGCCTCCTCCTGGAAATAGAAAGGAGCGGATGGTAAATTAATAAAGGAATAATACAAATACTGCAATCTACACTGTATCATCAATCCACTAATTATCTACTGTAAGGGCATTGTCACATGATTAGTTGTTTAGGATGACCAGCTCTCATCTATATTTTGAGGCCAAATAATTAAAATAGATGAAGGAATCCCTCATCTATTTTAATTATTTGCCTTCAAAATCCCGGATTTACATTTTCATGAGTAAAACTTACTCATTTTCTTTATATTCATATAGAATTGGTTTGCAATTTAATAATTAATAATCAATAATTATAGCATCTAGCATGTGTATTTAAAAATCAAGGTCATGCTAAACAACCAATCAAGTGACATTGGCCTAAGGTATCCGTCTGGAGTGTTAGGGAATTGTTACGTTCAATAATATTAATATGATGGCTTCAGATAATTATAAAGATAGGACATAAGGCTGGAGGCTAGTTTTAATATTGTGAGAGGGGTTACCATTGAATGCGAGTGCCAAAGATCTCAAGGATAAGCCGGATCCAGGGACTGAAATCAAAGTTTTGTTGATTTCCATACATTTCACAGGACTTCATTGTCCACCATGGAACTTCCTGCCAAAACGGTCTTTTCTGGGATTTTAATAAAATGTAGATGTAAAATAGTGCATTTTGGTGGAATGTTTATTACTTTTAACTCAAGAACTTGTATACATGTGCCATATAAAGATTAGCTCCAAAAAGCCCTCAGATTTTTTTTATTTAATCTAGAAGTAAAATGGGGTTTCCGGAGCATTAAAAAGATACATTTCTGACTTGTAAAAACTTTTAGACTTATGGATGAACACAGACAGATGCCTGATGCAAAACTCACTCCAAACTCACAAGTTTCATACTACAGTGGCCTGCTCCACCCTGGAATTTTTCAAAATCTAGATGTTATTAAACCTGTTGATTAGGTAATTTTTTGTGGACTGCTCGGTCATCAAAATTAGTCCAGGACTCCAGGTACTCGCCCCTCAGAGAAATGTTTGAATTTTTAGGTGTAAAAGGCAATCTCAGTAAGCTCAGATATAATATCACAGAATATTATATCTGAATTCAGCGCTATATAAATTCTGAGCGAACTTGAAACATTTGTTAGCCAATCAGGTGGCTAGTTTGGTGAAACAATTTCAAAATCATGCCCACAGTTATTACACACGGGATGTAGGACAAAACCCCAGTGGATAAAACCCCAGTGGAAAAAAACCCAGGGGACAAAACCCCAGTGGACATATTTTATTTAAATTTCACGGTACATTTCTTCGTTCATTTAAGATCTTTTGCAGCGCTAGATATTAAAATAAATAATTGCCATGCCTATTTTATTTCTAAATGTGTCGGTGACATTTTGGCCTGAAAGTACTCAAACCTAAACAAAAAACAATAACACACAGACATGAAAGACTATCAAAAATCAGTAAATAATAATCTGTACTTTAAAGTTTTAAATCCATTCAATCCTATTGTACAATGTACTAAACTAGTATAATTAGTTATCAAAGATAGAGCAGTCCACTAATCCTCTACTGAGAAGATTAGGGGAAAAAATGATTATCATTGGGGATTAATGAAAAAAATAAAATAATCAGAATTAAAAGCATATTTAGAAGTAAACACAAATTTGGTGTTTTGCCTGGGGTTTTGTCCACTTTTCCTGTTCTGGAGATTTTTGTGTTGGGGTTTTGTCCACTGGGGTTTTGTCCGCTGGTGTTTTGTCCGTTGGGGTTTTGTCCGTATCCCTTACAGACGGTAGCACATGGTCATGTATATAAACATTATCGGAAACAGTATCCAAAATTATATGGCATCATTTCCAGACAGTGTGCTTGGTAAACCGTAAAGATCAAAGTGTTTACTACGGTACCGCCAAAAAGTCTGGCTTTGTTAGGGGCTAGAAAATATCAAAAGACTGTGCCGTGCGAAGATGTTAATCTCCGCGAATTAAACAACAATCATTGCAAGAAGTGTTGTGATTGGCTTATTATGGGATCTCGTAGAATATCTGCAAACATCTGCACAAAGTTTTCATAGCATTACATCTAGATGGTATTCCCCTGATTGACCATCTTGGTTTACCTTACCTAGATTGATGTAAAAGGCTGTATTTTGACCAGTGCATTCTAAGTGGTTTTACTGGCATCAGTAGTTTGTCTGTGTTTATTTTTATGTGAGCTGATGGTTTAAGGTATGCATTTACATTGACACAAATTGCACATCAAATTTGTTGTTGTTGCGCACTTCAGCTATTGGTCATTCTAAGGGCGAAACAACAATACAGCAGGTTTTTGTGTTTTTTTTTAAAGCATAAAAATATGCTTTCTAAAATGTGGATACACATCCTATAAGAGAAGTATCCACATTGTATTCACATTTTTATCATTTCCATATTCAATTAATCTGTGGGAAAATCTACTAAAACTGTATTCTGACATGAAAATATTCGGACATTGCGATCGCCGACAAGTTCAGAAAATTCACGATGCTGATGCTCAATGGTCCTTTTTCTAACAATTCCTGGTTATAAAACAAGATAATGTGATACTTTGTTTTAAATGCTTATATAATCAGTTTCACAGAAATCCCAAATTGTTTTTTTAAATTCACACTGTAATCACATGGATGGGAAAGAGAAACTGTAAATTTAGAAAATGAGCCATCTTGTTTACAGTTCCATCAATTTTGTACCAAATGTACCGATTGGTTCAATAACACGTCAGGTGTGAGGAGCCAACATTTCCTGTTCAGCCAATCAATCGTACTCATGCAAATTCAGGTTTGGGACGAACCTGCTATCATGCAGCGGGATCGAGATACTGATCTCTTTCCCATCCATACCAGTAAAAGGAAAACACACTAACTTTTGATACTTTGTAACCATAATCAGATATGTTTTGAGTTCCGTGCAGAACTGTCAGTAGATCTTGTTTCGTTTTGTTGATAAAGATAACGAAATCTGACATCATCCAAAAAACTGGTAAGGAGAGAATAATCACAGTTTTGCTTAGTCCTTTTCGTTCAAGCCGATGGGTGCTCTCGTGTGGAGTTGATAGATCCAGTAACGCTCTCGAGCTTGGCGTAATTTGGTGCTAGCTTCGAGATCTGGGTCTGATGTCATTACTTCGATAATGTGGAAGCTAATGTGGTCAGTCGTGTGGCCGGCTGACCAGAAATGAAGTGGTGCTGGGTTTAAACTATGATTCCGTGTGTCATTGTAATGTTCTCGGATACGTTCGTGGAAGGTTCTCTTGGTTTCTCCAACGTATGTAGCGTAGTCTAAGTTGTGTGTCCACGAAGTCTTTCATGTGCGCCGTTAGAGTCATGGACGCAGTATGTAGGATGTCGTTCCATCCTGACATAAAGGAGGTATCGTTGGCTCCCAGTTGTGGCAGGCAACGGAGGACGAGTGATGGGGGGTATCTACTCTTATCGATGCAATAGTTGAGGAAAGAGAGGTGGACTTCTAGTCTTTCCTTCTTGCATAGGATGTTTCGTGTAAGGCGGTACGTTCCCATAGCTTGGTCGGGAATTCGTGGGCCTCCACTGTAGTTCGCTGTGCTGACTTCATGGGGGTCTTCTCAGCGTCTTTTGCTGGGACGCTCACCCACAGTGAGATTGATGGCAGATTGGATCGGTTCAGCAGCGGTACTCGTGTTGCTCGCTGATTCTAAGTCCATTCCGCCGAACCCGCTAATGATGCTGGGGCTTGGTGTGATGATGTGGTTGACATCTTCGCCTCTCAGCAGTGCTTCTTCGGCTGCTCGAACTTCTGCTTCGGCCATCCTTTGCTTCGTCCAGATTGAGGAAGTATATATGGTATGGAGTGAAGAAAATCAGTACTCGGCAAAGGCTGGAGTTGACTTCTGTCTGTAAAAACCTGACCGGTTTCGATCGATGTGATCTCATCAGAGGTTGTGTGTGAATGGCCATTCGGCCGCTTTATATAGTGGAGAAATACCGTAGGCCCGTGTAGGCCGGTATGTATCGTAACTATGTGACCGTAGGCCGTTGTAGGCTGGTGAGCGGCCCTGTTGCTATGGTGTAGGCCGGTGTGGGTCAATGATTGACATGTCGGCCGTAAGCGTGGGCCGGTGGGGGGTATATTGGCTATAGTGTAGGCCGGTAATATAATCCGTTACGTAGTGATATGACACAATGAATGGTCTCCAAAAAATGCGCTTATCCTTTCCGGCCAAACTACAGAGTTGCGCTTATCCTTTCCGGCCGAACTACAGAGTTGCGCTTATCCTTTCCGGCCAAACTACAGAGTTGCGCTTATCCTTTCCGGCCAAACTACAGAGTTGCGCTTATCCTTTCCGGCCAAACTACAGAGTTGCGCTTATCCTTTCCGGCCAAACTAGAGAGTTGCGCTTATCCTTTCCGGCCAAACTACAGGGTTGCGCTTATCCTTTCCGGCCAAACTACAGGGTTGCGCTTATCCTTTCCGGCCAAACTACAGAGTTGCGCTTATCCTTTCCGGCCAAACTACAGAGTTGCGCTTATCCTTTCCGGCCAAACTACAGAGTTGCGCTTATCCTTTCCGGCCAAACTACAGAGAGTACAGACATTCCTTTGTCTCGCCACACACTCGTAGCGCCACAATAGCCACTTACACCAAGTGACGCCACTCTCCAACGCAATAAACACTATGGCGTTACAATGACAGCTTCACAACCGGATGATTCACTGTCACAATGACGTTACTATGGACACACCTAACTATCACGCCACACACTGCAACATGAAACGTAAGTGTGAATTATGCGGCAAGGAATACGCCGACCGTTACGGACTATACCGACATCGACGTATCCACCACCTAAAAAGAGGGTTTACCACCTGCCACTGCGGTAAGACCTACAAACGCAAAAGGGATTACCATAAACATCAGTTGAGGTGCTTTTTCCAGTCGGCAAGTCTAGGGGACGAACTGCCCCCGTTTAACCACCTCACTGGGGCCACCACCACACCCCAGGAAGAAGCATCCAGTGGTATTACCCCTCCACAGCCTGTGGTCACACCCACTGAAGCTAGTCCACCACAGATTGCAGACCCAGTCGATCGACCAGCCCAGTCATCACTTAATGACATTGTCAAGGAATCGATGATTTGCTCAAACATCGAGACGACCTCGGACCTCGACACCCCACCTCAGGCCGACACAGATTGGGACTCGCTACTAGCCAGTCTTCTAGACTTTTAAGACTTTACACGTCATATCTACGGAAGTCTGTAAATGCATGTGAATAACGAAAACAAAAACATATTCAACATAATAAATTAATCTTTATTCACCAACCTTTGCTTTTTCTTCCGTTTATTTGGACCATTCACCCCCCCTTTTTTGGAGACCATTCATTGTGTCATATCACTACGTAACAGATTATATTACCGTCCTACACTATAGCCAATATACCCCCCACCGGCCCACGCTTACGGCCGACATGTCAATCATTGACCCACACCGGCCTACACCATAGCAACAGGGCCGCTCACCAGCCTGCAACGGCCTACGGTCACATAGTTACGATACATACCGGCCTACACGGGCCTACGGTATTTCTCCACTATATAAAGCGGCCGAATGGCCATTCACACACAACCTCTGATGAGATCACATCGATCGAAACCGGTCAGGTTTTTACAGACAGAAGTCAACTCCAGCCTTTGCCGAGTACTGATTTTCTTCACTCCATACCACATCATCCAAAAAACTTTCGCCAAAATTTCTACCAGAGGCTAACCGCAATTTTCTTCAGTTTGCTTGGTGATAATTGGTCAAGTACAGTGGAAAATGTGGATACATCACCTATACAGCATGGGCATCCTCAATTTGGAAATTTACTCTTTTTCTGTGATTTTAAAATATCGATACACACAATTTGTATCCACAAAAAACAGCTATATTATTGTTCCAACATTTTAAGGACGTGACTTAAACTACACTCATGTTTGATATGTCATTGTTACAAATTATGCATGTTCAATGCCAAATGCCAAATTTACAAGAACACCATGTTAAACGCATGAATGACAGTCTAAAACACAAAAAAAAAAAGGTTTGGAATAGAACCGATCAACACGGTCATTTGAAAGATTCAAAATGTTCTCATAAACGAATGAAAGCCTTACCTTTCCAAATGCCATTCGTTTATTATTCCCAAGTGGACCTACCTTCGAAATATATATGCTTTGAATATCTAAATCTTCCCTTGAGAAAAGAAAATAATTCTTTAGCCACGTCTCTGGGCAATGTTTGTTTCACCAACACAGGTATGTGCCGGGCTATACAATATGATGCGAGAGTGACGATTGGTCGAAATTATCCCCGTTAGTTTGCTCACTAATTTTAGCTGAATGACCAATCTGAAATTCCATTGGTCGGCTTTCCCGTCCTGGGTGACAGGAGTTGTAAAATGACCGAGTCATGGAGCATGCGCGTAGTATTCAAGGGCAGATAATCCAGTGGGTGGGAGGCGACTTTGGGGGATAATTTTGACCAATCGTCGCATATCATACAGTATAGCCCGGCACATACAGTGTTGGCGGAATAAACATTGCCCAGCAAAGTGGCTAAAAGTTGAATAAACCATTTTTTTTTAGAGTGTATTCAAAGTGTATATATTCCCAAGGTTTGTCCTCTTGGGAAGTAATAAACGGATGGCATTTGAACATTTTCAAATATCCGTGTTGAGCAGTTCTATTCTGAACTTGTCTTTTTTTCTATGTCATAAAGGTCAGGGTATGGTAGAAAATTAAACTGTAGTAACTCGGATTGACATCAAAGGAAATGACTTTATCTGAGTCAAGATGAAAGAGAAAAAAAAAAAAAAAAATCTATTTGAAAATTATTATATTTTCACAATTTATTGAAAATTATCTACCATCCAATATCACAGTGGTCTAAGGAGCTTTGCTGGTGACCTCTAGCCTCGCTCCGCTGAACCTGCACAGGTTCGAGCCTGGCTGGTCCTTGTGTGGAAATTTGTCAGTTACTTGCAGACTAGTCCAATACAATTGGCATGATTGGTGACTGACAGCCTTTCTTTTATTATTTGCATGTTCGATTGGGCTGTACAGTCCCATTGGTAACGAAGTCAAGTGCAGGTGCAGAAATCTTCCTCCAGAACGACCATTGAAAAATAGGAGATTTTGAGAAAATAAAGAACTGAGAAGCACACTCACCAGTATAAATGAATTGCTCGTGTTTCAAGGCACAAAATAACACCAACTACACAACTGACCCACTCTATGTAAAGTTCCACGGAGACCACAAACTTTCACATTTTCTGAAGCATCGAAAATCCGTCCAAAAATGGTATCTACGGCTTCACACTAAAGCATTAGCATTATGGGAAGTAATCACATGATCTCTCATGTCACATGGTGTACACAAACGCATGTGTACAGAAAGAGACCTTTCAAAAATTACCAAAAAGCGAGCACAAATCTTGTGCGTTAGTCAGATAATTCGAGAAGATCCCGTATCTCAGAGTATCACATGATTCGTTCACACGTGTTGGTGTGTCACTACGTCACCTCCCTTCATGTGCCAAAGCAGAAGGCCGCCTATTTTTTTTACGCTGATCGGACAAGATTTATCTGCCTATGGCTTAATGAGAGATCGATGGATGCCTGGAATGTGCCATTTTGTGGATCTTAGCTGCACGGATACATTCAAACCGGTCAGTAATCATGTCAATTAATTATTGCGTCACAATTTGCCCCTTGAAGCAATATGGCAGCCTATGTGACTGTGATACGGACATGGTAGACATCAACATATTAAAGGAGGACGTATTCAAGTCACATTATATTGGACTACTTGCAGACTAGCCACATGTAATAAATTTATATGCAACTCATGTATGCAGCCACGTGTTATGGCTACATACACTAGCCCTTGTTGGCGTGACCAGGGGATGCTCACGCCATTGCGTTGGAGAAACCAAGCTAAAGCGCGCGAGCAACAACAACATTCCATTTCATGTAATTCAACAGAAATAGATATTTAAAACGTACCTTATACCATCAACTTCAATACTGTACACACACAAACTCCTCACGAAGGCACAGAGGGTAGGAAAAAATAAGTGACTCGGGGTTGTTGTTGTTCCTCGGGACAAACATAACGTCTTTCCTGCTCAACTCCGTG
The DNA here is from genome assembly GCA_036873755.1 of Hanleya hanleyi. Classification (NCBI taxonomy): domain Eukaryota; kingdom Metazoa; phylum Mollusca; class Polyplacophora; order Lepidopleurida; family Hanleyidae; genus Hanleya; species Hanleya hanleyi. Next base: position 1,984 of record JAVTVY010045731.1, on the reverse strand, counting down.
AGCATGTGTTGTTCTGCGGAAGCCCAAGACTCTAACCGAGGGGTTTACCCAAAATGCAAACCGTGCACGTGTTCGGAAAGAAATTTGTCCACTGGTAAACAACATGTCAGCTGTTAGGACGGCCATCAATTCTGTTGCTTCTTGGCACACACATACTTCAAAATATTCCTTTGTTCCGTTTTGAGTGAATAATTCAAATTCAAGTCGGACACAACAGAATTGGTGACCCTCCTAACAGCCGACATGTTGTTTGCCAGTGGACAAATTTCTTTCCGAACACATGCGCGGTTTGCATTTTGGGTAATCCTCGTGCGCGCAAAGGAAAGGAAAGAAAGATGGCGTGAAGCAGGGAGGAAGGACGTTTTGATGTGTGCTGAGAAACAACAACAATCCCGAGTCACTTTTTTTTCCTACCCTCTGTTCTTTCGTGAGCAGATTGTGTGTGTATATGGATAAGTTGGTGGAATAAGGTACGTATTTATTCATGTATTTGGGTCGAATTTCATGAGTTGAATTTTGCTGTTTGCCGTGCGCTATAGCTTGGTTTCTCCGACCCAATGGCGTGAGCATCCCTAGCTAAATAATATATAGCCCTCCCGAGTATGAGGGCTATAGGTCGGCCCCAGTCACCCCCAGCGAGGGTTTAGATAATTTTATTACGAATCACCCACCTCTGAAACTTCCGTACGTCTAATCTCTATCCCCTCCTACGCACTATTTTAAAATCTTGCGCACTATTGTGAAATAGTGACGCATATATTGCCGTCTGAATTTTCCAGTCGAAAACTTCAACTCTCTACGCGCCATGTTGGTTTGTGACGTCACGCTACAGGCCTTGCTTTTCGATGAAATCTACAGGAATCCAGAAAGATTCTCGTAATCCAACTTGACGGGAATCCACGGGAATCTAAAGCAGTCATTTCTATACAGATTTGAAGAATTTTACGGGAATCTGTTGGATTCCTGTGAATTATTTTGCGGGAGTGTCGACGGGAATCAGATTCCGGGATTCCCGTGGAAAAGCAAGCCCTGCGCTATATGTGTATATGGGCCATTTGCAATTGAACATGGCACGCGAAGTGAAAGTCGTCGACTGGAAAATTCAGACGGCGATATATTCGTTACTATTTCACAATAGTGCACAAGATTTTAAAATAGTGCGCAGGAGGGGATAGAGATTAGATGTACGGCAGTTTCAGAGGTGGGTGATTCGTAATAAAATTATCTAAAACCCTCGCTGGAGGTGACTGGGGCCGACCTATAGCCCTCATACTCGGAGGGCTATATATTATTTAGCTAGAGCATCCCCGGCCCTAGTTCAACAAGCTGAACCCTACTGACATTTAATTTTGTGATATTGATTATGTAGGGTTCAGCTGTTGAATCAAAATTTCCTATCGCAAAATTTTCGCCTCCCGACCTAGGTAACAGCGGGTGGATTTGTGCTCATAAAAATCGATAATACATACCGCTTTGTGCTCGTTTGGATAGAATACATATTTGCCTACTTCCCTGGCCATTTATTTTCTCTGTCCAGCTCCTTTCATTTCCATAAACGGCAAAAGAAAAAAATATCATCGCGGACGATCTTCCAAAAACGAAATCCGCCGCCATTTTGAAATGTCACTATGGTGGCACGAGACTAATTTGTAAGTTCGGGATTGTAGACAGGAAGGTCGGAAACGGCTCATTCATAAGGCTGTCACATTATCTGCATTTAAATGTAAAATTGTAACTATCGATATCAAGGATAATGGAAGGCACATACTGAAAAAGGTAATTCATGGGATTTTTCATCTCCCTAAGCGACTGGGTCGACTGAGCGGATTCAGTTTTCCGACTCTTCTTGTAATCCTGAATTTAGAATAACCTCACGTGAGAGAATCAGGGTCACGCGAGAGTGTTCTATAATGGCGGCGGATTTCGTGCTTGGAAGATCGTCCGCGATGATATTTTTTTCTTTTGTCGTTTATGGAAATGAAAG
>JAVTVY010045730.1:0-20837 GCA_036873755.1 Hanleya hanleyi | reverse complement strand
GAGGTGCCATCAGAAAGTCGTGTTTTCAGTCTTTTCTGTCCATTTTAAAAATAATAATTTTCCTTGCCTGAAATGGCACGAAAGTAATTCATTTTGCAACAAAAATAATCATTCTCTATCATATGAGTTAGTTTTCGAGAGAAAATATCGCAAAATTAATAAATTCGGTCCAAAACAGTATTTCATGAATTCCACGAAAAAGTGGACATCGCCAAAAACAGTCCTTTTTCGCATAAAATTCACTCCACATTCTTTCGAAAAAGTGGACATCGCCAAAAACAGTCCTTTTTCGCATAAAATTCACTCCACATTCTTTCGTAGACCATATATTAGCATGCTGTTTGTTCTATTCGCTTCCTATGATCTCCGGGGACACGACAATAACAGAGAAGATGTATTTTAATCGCGAAATATTTTTCCGGCAATTTTTGAACCTGAAGAACTCGGGAAATTAGAAATTTTCAAGGAAGAAAAGTTGCATTTTACTGAAAACTATACTATTTTGAATCTGTAAAAATGATATGCATGTGACAGGAACTGTATACCTCTTGGTAAAAATAAGAGCTCAGAGATTTAATTTTATAAGTAAAGTGATAAATTCACCCTAGGAATATTTTTTTGGGGAGAAAATGTGTCATTAATAAAGCTCTTTTACCGAGAAGATTTAAAAAGCGCACTCGTGATTCCATCACGGACTAGATTTAACCCCTGTGATGATCCAATCGCGTTTTTCTCAAGAGGAAAACAAATCTTATCATCCTTGGGTACTGTATGTTAGTAAGAGATGTCATATAAGAATAATCAGATTGAAACAGAGCAGCAAAAAAATAGACAAGCAACACTAGTCAAGAGTCATGTCCGTTTCAGGTGATTCCGTCACGAACATTTCGAGGCATGATTTACTGAAAATGCTGGATCATCTGTAGATTTCTCATGGATCCGTAACAGATGTCATGTAGGCCTAGAATAGCAAACTAAACATAAAACTACATGGGTATGACTACGGAACTTCCGAGTACATGACTTTGAATAACAAAAAAGTCTTCCCAACGGTGATTCCTTCACGATGGAATTCATGATTTCGACAAGTCATCATGGTGGTCATCGTGGATATATTTTGTCCTCTACCTCATAGGGTTACGAAAATAAATCAATAGTTGTGGGGGAGGTCCAGGTGAACTATCAATAGGAGTGGGTATGTTTGTAATCTGGTAAAAAGGAAAGAGTGTTTATTGGTGCCAATACAAATTGGGGGAAACTCCATAAACAGTTAACAGAAAAAGTAATGCAAAAGTTTCCGCACAAAAATAATAAAGTGTATGTGCCTCTTTAAACCAATTTATTTGCTAAGCATGCTTGGGAAGACAACTCCAAAGCTACCGTACACAATTTTACACGCTTCGAAAGTTGTCTCTCTTTTGTTTACACTGCCAACGACAATCATACTGAAAAGTGAATCTTTTACTCGAAAAGCGGTTACTGACACTACAACTAACAATTCCAAACTTATTAGACAAGACAAGAAATCATACATTTACAACATCTTGGCTAAAGTTCAAAGCACTTGTCACAAGTTTCGATATCTACGCGCTCTGGGAGCATTCGGGTCATCACGCGTAGCAACCACTGTAAACTATATGCCGAACTATTTTATCGCGGAGCGATTTCTGATACACTAACATTCCGTGTTATCGTTGTTATTATGCTATTAATTGTAAAAGTATAAGAAATGCAATGCTATTATCAACATTTCTGTCAATTTTTATCCTCAGAATTACGTACTTATGAAAGGTTTTAGGATGGAGTATGTTTTGATCGCGGATTGAGATAGTTTAACCTCCGCAAAGCTCCAAGATGGCTACCAGCGCGAAGATGTCGTTTAATTATTACCAGAATGGAAAATACGGAACCTTACCCCAAAACCCCACCAAAGATATGGAAGTCACACAGGATATGCATCTCAAGATGTCAAAGAAGATTGCACAGCTTACTAAGGTAATGATATCAGGTTCTGACCCACATGTCAACTGATACTTAGACCATCGACTCCGACGGATAAATGTGGTTTGTTGATGTTGTTGTTGTTGTTGGATAACTGTACCAAACCCACTGCACTGTACAATGTCTGAGACACTATGCCCGTAATCATGGTAATGCCCTACTCTTACCTAGCTCCGATGGGGCCTTTGTTTACTGTGTAATTTTCCGAACACCCGTCTATTAGCTGTCTTACCTTTACTTAATTTGTTAGGGGGTAGAAAATATCGAAAGATTGTGGCGGGCGAAGATGTTAATCTCCGTTTAAACTAAAATGTCTATCATTGTCAGAGAGAAAAGGTAGAAATAGTCGTGATTGGCTTATTATGGGATCTCGTAGAATATCAGCGAACATTTTGCACAAAGTTTTCATATAGCGTTACGTCTAGATGATATTCCCCTGATTTACCATCTTGGTTTACCTACATTGATATCATCATGACATAGGCCCTTGATGATCATGCATTCACATGATTGGAAATGTTTCTTGTATATATGTTCAACATAGAAGTCAAGATGTTAATCCAGCAACAGCTGAAACTGAAAGTTTTTATTTGCAATACCTTCAACATATAAAAATGGACACTTGCAAGGTCTCGACACCTGAGTCAGCACGAAGCACGAAGTTCGTTTGTTGCGTATATTCACTGATAAGCAGCCTTGAACTAAATCGCAAATCATTCTGACAAGAAAATCGGATGCATGCACTGACCCTTCAACTCGAACACAACAATATTTCATCAAAAACAATGCTTTAACCCACAATCTCCAGGGTTTTCACCATTGTACACCAAATCAACTGAACATTGGACATGACTGATTTTTTTGATATTTGACATGGTGATTTGGCTTGATGAAAAACAGGTGGATCTCAAATTACACATGTCTAGGTAAACAACTTTCTGAAATATATGTCCTTGAAATTTGATCTAATGTTCATCACGTGCAATTTTCAACCCAGGGCTTGAGATTACTCTAATTTGGGCACAACCTCTATTTGGCGCAGCAAAATGTTTTTAGACAGGGAAATGTGCCCAAAGTAGTTAAAATATTCAAAGTCTCGAAATTCTGGCAAAAAAGGTAGACTTTGACTTGAATTAGGTCTATATGACGCTTGATTGATGAGGAATCTCCATGAAAATAACTTTGATTCTCAATGCAATATTTATATTGTATTTTTTTTTTGCTCTCTAATTTGGGCACATCCTAATTTAGGCACAACATTTAACATTGTATTAAAGTGTAACTGTGGGATTTCTGAAAGTTTATGTCATATTATTATTAAAGATAATCTTCCCAATTATCAGATTTATACCCTGTTTCTTAGTTTACAACTTCAATTCTAACAATTTCGTTGGTATTGTAGTGAGCAGAGCTACAAGCATGTAGGAACTTGTGACGTTGTTATGGAACGACGTTACGTTTAACCACGTCACAGCGCAGCATTGTTACAAATCTGTTCCATTCTCTGCATTGTCGCGACATCCCGCAGACTGTACAGGACGCTCGAAGAATGACATCGTTAACGTCATCTCTGACGTCAGAAGGGCCAGTGAATATTTGCCTCCCACTGTGGGAAGCTGCCTTTGAATCCTCTGAGACAGGATACTAGTCAAATGTTGGGGAAAAAGTTCATTACGTTTTATTATTCACATCATAGTCTGGACTATGATGTAAACTTGCAAAAGTACCACAGTTACACTTTAAGGGGGTAATCTGATCATATCTCTATAACCGTGGCGCATAGAAGGTTCAGCAACATCATTTGCTCTTCAATTGGTTTCAGCCTGTTCAGAAAAGAAATTTGTTAAAACCCTGTTTTTTCTTTCAAATTTGCCCATTTGGACACCAAACCCATCATTCATGGCACTCAAACCTGTTATAACGTAGAAAAAATGACCCGACACAGGCCCTGGATATAATTAATACTATATAATAATCTTTTTCTGATTTTGCGAGAAGCCTGTGGTTTCATGTAATCATCAACTGGTAAAATTCATGTTCATGTTCAGTTCATGTATTATTAAAGACAGCAAAATTAATGAAGTTAAAAATTATCAGAAAGCATACTCTTATTAAAAAGTATCAAGAGGCGTTAAGTGATATTAATTGTTTGGGCAAACTGAGCATCATGATCACCTGCAACATTTGCCAAAGGTTTTCCAATTCGCAAAGTTTGTATTCTGTATAGGGACCAATATTATTAGATTCTTCAATTTTGTCGATAGTGAAAACGATGAAAATGAGTGAATGACTGAGATGATGTCGGATAACATGACCATGTGTCGATGACATAACATGAGAAGCCGTCAAATTGTGATAAAAGTTCTGAGGTAGTGTATGACATCACAAAGCCGCGTCCTGCTCAGAATGCTTATGCGTGTTTTGCGACATCATCTGAGGGGCTGGAGTCATAAGTGCAGGTGCAGTCATATGTTTCAGGGAATGTCAAGAGTGAGTTCATTGGCCCTAATCACAGGCCCGCAAAACAAGAGATTTGGGGGGGTGTGGTATTAGGGTGAAATACGGGGTCTCTATATATAACCCCATGCTTTATATAAATAAACATAAAGGTGTGAAACGGACTTTGGGTGAATCGAGAAATAAACGGTTTACCGCCAAACAAAATACATCAGCATATTAACTACAAGTATCACTTTATATATTCCCGTCGTCAAATTAGTAAATTTGTGCAATTTTTTACCTTTGCCGGGCGATTCAAAATCCAACGTAACTGTCTGTCCATCTAGGAACAGTTGGATTATGGCGGGCTTCGTTCTCAATTCTGATTGGTCAGTAGCGACATGCCTTCGGCAAGAGAGGTCACGCACTGATCAGCTGTCGAACGAAGTCCACCATAATCTAACTGTTCCCAGATGGACGGACAGTTACGTTGGATTTTGAATCGCCCGGCAAAGGTAAAAAATTGCACAAATTTACTAATTTGACGACGGGAATATATACATGTAAAGTGATACTTGTAGAATATGCTAATGTATTTTGTTTGGCGGTAAACCGTTTATTTCTCGATTCACCCAAAGTCTGTTTCACACTTTATTTTTATTTATATAAAGCATGGGGTTATATATGGAGACCCCATATTTCGACACTTCACCCTAATACCCCCCCCCCCCCAATCTCTTGTTTTGCGGGCCTGTGGCCCTAATATTAGGAAATGAAGGAACAGAAAAACATTCACTACATCCGATCTCAAAGTTCTACTAAATAACTTTTATCATAATATGTTATTTGCTGAATATTTTTAAAATGGTGCTGCTACCTCTTCAAAAGAAAATAGCATATTTGTACCTTGAAATAAGCTATACCGTGACTTTTGAGTCAGTGTATCTACAGACATCCAAATCGGAGATGCATTTGATATAAATACATTCAGTTATCATAGAGGAGCTTAGATCATGTACAGGTATATCCAATACAAGGCAGTAGAAAATTTCCTGAACAAAGTTTACCAGCACATCTTAATCTCACTGTAGATATTTGTATGCCTGCCCTCGGGGAACTATCAACCCCTGATCATGCTGATATAGGACATATGGCTTTACTAGATAAGACCCAGGGAAATATAAACTTTCACACCTACTAAACCTAACATTCCAATTCTCTGCTCTGGTTATCATCGGAGGGCTGGGGTTTGGTATGAATTAGTAGACCAATAGTATCACTGGCTCAAGAGAGATTTTGCTGTCTAGGCAGGAGGTCCACATTTTGATGAGCAGTGATGTGGCCCAAGGGCAAAAAGAGCAAGCAATTCAGTCATTAGGCTGGAGCTCCCAGTTCCACTTGACTGGAATCTGATAGGGCTGCTATCATCTCCTGATGATGGAATGAGCCTGGTAGATCTGTTGGCACATGTTGATACTAAATTCCCAAAATTGGAGACCCATACATAATAATAACAATATGTAGTTAATCCCAACTGGTACATGTATGTGTTTGTACTTTATTCTAGCTTTAAATATCTGATTCAGAATTTCTAAAGGAAGAAAATAAATAAATATTTATTATCCAATGACGTTAACAAATTTTCTTTGATCCTTTCTTTGAAATATATTCATTATCCAATTACTCTTCAAATTTCATTTGGTCATTTCCTTGCAATCTATTCACTACACAAGTCACCAGTTGTGTATTTCAAATACTGCATATGGTGTATCTAAAATACACCACAGCTGACCTGATTTTTCCATATTTAGGTCGAAGGAGGCGGAGCTTCATCTTCATGCTCGGATTATCATTGGATGAACAGTTCCATGATATACACTCAAAAATGTTTGCAAAATATTGGCACGACATTGGCATAATAGCTTGCCAATATATATCTTGTATTTGTCTCGTATCATCTGTATTACAAGTACTGCATATGGTGTATTTCATAAACAATGCGCCCACAGCAATATTTCAGCTTTATAGTGATGATCAAACAAAATTCTAAGTATTCTAACAAAAACGAGTCAAACCAGCAATCCAGAAGTAATCAAAACAACACCCCAAAACACTTGATCAGAACTAATGATAGCTCCCTTACCGAAATAATATTCTTCTGGCACACTGGTTGCGGCAAGCTTGCCGCAAACTTTCTGGCAACCTCACCGCACACAGTGTGCCGGAGAGTTTGCGGCAACCTTGCCGCAACAGAGTTTTTCACATGCAAATGAGCTTTCCGGCACACTATACAGATTGCGGCAAGCTGGCCGCAAACTGCTTATGTATTCCGGCAGCCTTCTGGCACACTCTTCCGGCAGCCTTCCGGCACACTCTTCCGGCAACCTCACCGCGCACTCTTCCGGCAACCTCACCGCGCACTCTTCCGGCAACCTCACCGCGCACTCTTCCGGCAACCTCACCGCGCACTCTTCCGGCAACCTCACCGCACACTCTTCCGGCAACCTCACCGCGCACTCTTCCGGCAGCCTTCCGGCGCACTCTTCCAATAACCTCTGGGCTTATCAATATTTTCATGGTGGTGGTCAGAATGACATCATCCTGACCTCCACATGAGTGGTACAAATCACTCCACTCAAACTGTTGTACATAAGATCTGTCATGCAATGAAATCTAAACAGACAATGAATGAATGAAAGAACACAATGATCAACATGGCAGAGAAAACTACAAATTGTCTACAAAATTACTGGACTGGCCTAAACCATAATCAAACTGTTACTTTGCATTGAAACAGACTTACCACACAAATCTGTATCATGTATGACCAGGAAATAGTATAAATTATGCAGGCCTAAGTTAGCAGGAACAACTCCTCATGGTTGCAAACATATTCTCCCACCAAATCTTCAGTGCAGCCCATTCCATACAGAGTGTGCCGGTAGCGGCATACTCTGATTCTGGCACACTCTCGGCGCACTGTGCGCCGCTAGCGGCCCACAGTTTGGCTCTGGCGCACTGTCTGCGCACTGTGCGCCGCTAGCGGCACACTTTTATCTTCTTCTGGCGCACTCTCCGCATACTGTTTGCCAGTACCGGCACACTGTGGAATCCCCAATTGAGACTGCCGCTAGCGGCATACTCTCCCCAACAGTTCTGGCACACTGATCAGGTTGCGGCCAGCTTGCCGCAAACTTGCGGCAACCTTGCCGCAACCTGCAGATTTCGGTAAGGGAGACAATATTATGAAATTAGCTGCCTCCATCATGTGGTAACGGCCAGGCGTTCACACATGGCTGCACTGGTTTTTGTTTTCCTGGTGACTGAATGGCCAACAAATTGGTCACTTGCAAATCGAATTTTCAAAAATTAAGAAATACTGGAAGTAATATATGTTTAACAATAAAAAGATAACTTGCATCTATAATTTTGGTCATGCGGCGGTATTTGAGAAGCAAATTATCATATTTGAATCACATTAAAACCCTGCAGCGTTTACACCAATAATGTCCATTCAGCCCTCGAAATTTGGCGTAACCGAAACGATCGGTTACGTGTCGGTTACGTGGTTGTAAATTCTGCAGAACGAATAATCGGTTACGTAAAAAATCAACTTGCGCTACGGTATGACGAGTGCCATTGAAAATGTCTGGGCGACCGGCCCAGTGACAGTCATCAATCGTTGCCTTACCGGTCTATATTTCTCCTCTATGGTATCTTCGAATCATGCTTCGGAGTTTATACACGTTTTTATTATGGAATTGGTATCATGAACGTGTGATTTTGCATCAGAAAGAAATAAAAACACGGAGGTTCGAAACGAAAAAAAACTGACATTCTGATGGCGCATAAAAACGGAAGCATGCGATATCAAGGGGACACAACTCCCAACATACAAAGCCTGAATTCATCCAATCAAATGTGGGTCAATTCTAGAGCGCGGGACAGCACGCACACGGAAGTGGAGGTGGCCCTCCGCAGTTTCGTAGTAATGGCCCCTCTCTAATTTCATAATACGATAGACTGCCCTTGTTCTGCTACATCATAATTCTTCTTGTCTTCTTAATAGCTTATATCTATAATGCCATCCTATTCAGCATTATCAACGCTGCAAACGAGTACGTACAAATCGAGTGCTGGCTTCGTCTACACGCTGATCGGGATCATGGAGTAAAGTTTGTCCTGCCTCAGTTATGCCCCTTGGGTGTGCCTAAAAATCGGGACTCATTTACGGGAAGAAAATCTGACAAAAAACGGTTAGGTTAACATCCCCTTTTTTTGCCTTTTTAAGTTGAGACCGGACCAGGGAACGTGAGTAAGAAGTTTAATTGAAATCGCTCTTACAGATTTTTCTGGAAATTGAGCCGAATTTGACCATTTTTCGACATTTTTAAGGGGTTTTCTAGGAAAAATGAAGCAAGCATGGAGGAGAATGTTCGAGTTAAATTTTTCTATAACATAGCAGTGTTATATCTTAAAATAATAGTTTCATCATGCTCTTTCAGAAAATATATACATATAAGTGATTTGGGTTGAAGGTTTTGCGACAACTGGTGGCCGAAAAACGGAGCCATAGTCTATTCCATGCCAAATAAAAGAATCTCCGGAGTGCACCCGGATGGAAATCGAATTTCTCATCTCCGGATCCTCCGGACCGCAGGTTCGATATGCAAAACGGCTCAAAAGCGAAAATTGACTGTGAACATAAAAACATTCCAGAAGTGGTCATTTCACGATGACTTTAGAAAAGTTTTGTCTGCTTTTGTTTTAATTTTACACATTTCACATTTTATTTTTTTCAACACCGTCCCTTTTATTCCATGCCTGGGTGCTTCTTGCTGAATTTCTGACGAATAAGTTGCACATGTTACATCGCAGTTTGAGAATATTGCCGTCAGCTGCTGTTTCAAGGACTCTCAAAACAATTTTGTATTTTATTGTAATAATATATAAAATACACAATTTCTTCAGTTCCAGAAAAAAATTTGGCTAACCTGTTTACGTAACCAATGGGTTACGCAACCTAGTCCTACGTAACCGAACAATAGGTTACGTGAACATCGTGACCCAGAACTATTTTTGGGTTACGCAAATTTTTGAAATTTCGAGGCCTGCCATTTTGAGAAATGAAAACAACACCAATGTAACTTATAAGTTATAATTTACGGAAATGAGAAGAAGCTTGTATGAACATCAAGAGCTAACTGTGCAATTGATCAGCATAAACGTATTCATGAAGTTAATTCACAAAATACATCCTTGGAACAGACTAACAGTTGAACGCAACTTGGCTGGGTGGTGCATTAATTGATTTGTCGTGATATGACTGAAATATTGTTGAAAGCGACATTAAATCCTATTCACTCACTCACTTGAATGATCTTGACATTTGACCTATGACTTTGTAGTTTGACCTTTGATAATTTCAGAACCTGACAAACCATTGTACATATCAAACTCTATTGTCTCATGTACCTGAGCTATTGATCTGATGTTTTAACACATTTTCATACAATCACAATGGAACTGGATATACATGAGGTGAGCTATCGCTCTCCTTCAAACAATTTCACCAAGGTTAATTGTAATCACAGTGTCAATATTTAGATATGTCTGTTGAATGAGTTGTTCTCACAAGGTAATGTATAAAAGCTTCTGTAAACTGTATATATGTGCAATCGCCACTCTACCTGAGGATGGAGAAAGTTTTTCTCTGAAAGCTTGTAAGAAATATAGTCAGAATGGACTTCTACAAAATTGTATCCGTCGTCATCTTTATTCTGGGATTAGTTAAACCCCTCCATAGTAGGATATACCTGACATATCGTCTCCCACTGAATCTCACTCAAAATAAGAATGAATTTTGATGACTTCCAGATTTTTAGACCACAGTGACCTTGACCGTTGACCGACTGACCTCAAGTTTGGCATGTTACATCTGTATGTATCTGTTACATTACCCGTAGTTATCCTGATCAAATTTGAGAGAAACCGGTCAATATGTTAGAAAGTTAGCGAACTAAATAAGAGAAGTACATGTAGAGAGGAGGATGTGCATTCCTTAGGACTTCCTCATTACAGCAGATGTAGTTCAAAAGTGGTTGAGGAGAATAGAGAATTGAACAGTGTGTTTATACAAGAGAGAGCTCAAATGCAGAACATACACTACACAGCCCTATGGTCCACTTTAATAGGATAGACTTTGTTGAGATAAATGCTGCTATGTATTTACTCAAGTGTTTATTCTGAAAAGCACTGCCATCTACTTTGTTTACAGAATAAGCCAGGTCTTGCCTGTTCAGATGTGACACAGTTTAAAGAGTGGGTCAGACCACCCTTAAAGTTTTGGGTGATACATATCACCTTTTATGCATGCATGTACAAGGAGTCCTATGTCTACTCTCCTACTCTGTTCAGGGATATTGTTCTGAGTGTGGTAGATAGTAGATGCATACTACTCTGTAGATGTGCAACAATGCTGTGTTTTCAACCACATGGCTGTTGGCGAGTTTGCCCATGATTCCTAAAACCGGTGACAGAGGCAACAGGAAATGCGATGACTTTGCCTCTCATGTTGGCCTGACCAAATCGTTCTATTAAATGGGCCAGAAATGGTCACAGAATAGCTTAAAATTTTCGAAATTCATCCCCCATCTCCTGATTACCTTCTTCAGCAGGCAACTGTTATATACAACAGACAACCATCCTCCAAAATGCAGGTCTGTATACTCAGTACACTCCATTCAGTCCCTGCACTCAGATTGGGGCAGTACAGTGATTACTTGTACAAACCGTTTAAAGTAACAGCCAATAAACGCACAGCGTTGTAGCATGCTTTGTCGGGTTCACAGAGAAGCTGACTTTATAATAGGAATACACTGTAACAGCCTCTTTGACATGTCTGATGTGCTCGCTGAAAGGACACATGGGTGTCTCTCCAATCAAATGATCACGGCTACTCGCAGCTTGAGTTAAAAGGGCATGAAATATACAACACATTGCTGCTTTTAATTTTTTCTTATATGGGCATATTCGGAAAGATCATGATGTCATGAAGGCTATTCGGAAAGTCTATTAATAAATGACTGAGTGAATTCGTCTTCTGTCATGGTTCGGCTCTGTCACACCAAACATGACTATGGATGATGCAGACAACTACTGTAGGCCCATAGCCAGATATACTGAGAGAAGGTTCACTTTGATGTTAAAAAGGCACATCAGGGGGTTAGAGAAACGGGTACATACGGCATTTGCTGCCGTCTTGAAAGGGTTTTTGTATGGAAAAATTATTTACTTTTTTCGAGAGCCAACACCCTCCTTTCCTTCCTTGGCTACAGATTTACAATAATATACATGTATGCAACATGCAACGAATGTATGAAAAAGTTAATAGATGCAAAATGCAACTGTAGTATACAAAAGATGACATGTGTATCATGCAATTTGTTTGATTGTCACTTTGTTGCACAGTAAAGGTCAGGAAAGGCTGGACTGGTTTTAATTACACCGTTTTTCGAATTTTATTCCCGCACACTTATCAGATATTTAATATTTTATTCATATTCTTTCCTTGCAGGTTATCTATGCCCTCAACACGAAGAATGATGAACATGAATCCGTGTTGGCCGGCCTCAAGGAGCAGCACGAAGACGAGATGCAACAGTTACTGGGTGAAACGAGGAATAAAATTGACTTATACAAGAGCAAAATCTGCGGTGAGGTGGAGTACCGGCATCGGGTAGAAACGCTCGAAGCTTGCGTGGCACAATACGACAAACAGAGACATGATGCTTTTGCCCAGTTTGAGGCATTCAAGAAGCATGCAGAGGAGAGGGAATCTCGATTAAAAACGGAACATTCCGAGAAAATGTTGTCGTTGTCACAAGAGGTGCTAGCGATCAAGAAAGACTTTGAGGATCAGTTGGTAAAATTTGCCGAGCTGAGAGAGCAGATGGAAAACGACAAATCAAGGTCATTGGAAGAGCTGCGAACGCAACATTTACAGGACATAGAACGAGTGAAGTTAGACTATCAATCACAGAGTAGCGACTTTGATTCGGACCGGGCCAAATTAGAACAATTGCATAGATCAGAATTTGAAAAACTAGAAGAACAGTGTGAATTCGTGAAGTCGGAGAAATCTAGAGTTATTGAAGACTATGAGGGTAAACTTAGCAAAGCACAAGCTTTTTATGATCACGAACTCGCTGTGTTGAAAAATTCCCAGAATTCTAGTTTCGAAAGCGAACTCGGTTCGATGCGTGAACAGCAAGAAAAACTGAGGAAGGACTTTGCATTCCAGGAGAACCAATACAAACAGAGAATCGAGAGTCTAATAGAACAATTATCAAAGAGTGAAGACGAGGTGTGTAGTTATAGAAACCAGTTAGACAAACTACAGACGGCAGTGGACAGCAGCGACAGTAGTGCATCTGAACTGAGAAAACAGGTTAGTATATTTTGGAGTATTCAGCATGTGTTCTCTTGGATTTCATCATTGCTTTCCAAACTTCTATGTGTGGTGTTTTTTTTCAGATCGAGAGGTTACCTACATGTAGTTAAGTGGAAGTAGGGCTTTGTGAACCAATTTCAACGTTGTTTTCCTTGAGTATACATTTCAAGCCCTGGAACATCTAATACTAGCTCCAACTGGAACCTAATGATACCGTCATTAGGTTCCACGTACATCCTAGCCAGCATCGTAATGTAGAAGCCCGAATCGTATAAACAATGATTTAGTTGCTCCTTACCATGCATTTTCCAATAAAATGTATCATGAACTAATCCGAATCGTCTGAACGGCCAACATCTGTTGTCTTTTTGAGTGGGTTTTGCCGCCTTTCGTACTAGTCCCCGCTTGAATATATGATCAGCTCCGCCATGTTTGTTTTCACACTGGAGTGTCGACTGCGCAAACGGTGGCATCAGTAAAAACCGGAAGTGCGCACGCCAACATCCAGAGTTCGAATTTGGCACCTGTCCGTCAGTCTGAGACTGGTAAAAAATCGAACGGACTGGTGTGAGTGACTGAACAAGTCTGTCGGACTGGTAACAAAAAAGCTCTCAGTTCATTGTGTTAACTGAGCTTAACTATTTCTCTGGATATCTCCGCACAATTTGTAAAGAATGAAAAACGAAATATATCTGTTTTCGCTTACCCGACCAAGTCTAAATAAATTGTGCGAGTCTGAAAGAAATTTCAGCGAATTCCAACGAAATCACGACCACGGCCGCGTTTTACGACAACAACAACAGCCGTAAAGCGGCACGAGCACTGTCAGCATACCGTAAAGTGTGATTGTAATGCAGCATGGCAAAGCAGGTTGGCGATCTTTTCAGAAAATAAAGCGCCCACATCCAGGTCGGGAATCGAGATATCAGCAACATGATTATGCTTCAGTCGACCTGATCATGTTTACCAGGACAATTTTAAACATATTCTCCATCAACCTCGAAAGAAATCGGATTTTTTGGCTTGAAATGGTGTTTGTTGAAGCAGTGTTTTGGGACGACACGTGCAGTCAAAGTCGCCGTCAAAATCTAGCCGACGGGGTTTATCGTCTGTGATTATCTTCACACGCGCTCGAGAAATTCAAGAAATGCACAATTATTAATTTCTTATTTTAGTAGCAACCATCACAGAGAACAAAATATTCATGATGACAAATGTTCCCAGATCATCTTTTATTTAATATTAAAGGACTAGTAAAAATATTTGCGGACTGGTTACATTTTTGGCTCACCAGTCCGATGGACTGGTTCAAATTTTTCTTAAATTCGAACACTGTCATCACAAACGTGGTCGTCCGATTGTTGCTTCCGACAGTGAATGAATGAATTTTTCGGTAAAAAAAATTTCTGCCTTACGGATCACGTGCATGGTGTTGGCTTGTGCACTGGCAGTTTTTATTGTGGCCACCATTTGCGCAGTCAACATTCCAGCGTGGAAACAAACATGGCGGAGCTAGTCCCTGTTTTCAAGCGGGGACTGGTACAAAAGGTGGCGAAAGCCACTCAAAAAGACAACAGATGTTGGCCGTTTGGACAATTCGGACTAGTTCATGATACGTTTTATCAGAAAATGCACGGTAAGGAGCAACTAAATCATTGTTTATACGATTCGGGCTTCTACATTACAATGGTGGCTAGGATGTACGTGGAACCTAATGACAGCCATGTACCATTAGGTTCCATGTTGGAGCTACTCTAATACATAATAATATGATGGCTTCAGAAGCAGTAAGCATGACTTTATATAACTTACAGCATGTCATGGTAAATATTTTACTGAAGTTGAAATGTCTTGAATCTCAGCAATTCCAGCCAATCAACATCATGCACTCCAAATGTCACACCCCTCCATGTCGTCTGGCACTAAATCATGATTGTGTATGGAAGGTCTGCAAAAAGCTTACATGTTAGGAGCAACTTAAGTGAGATGTACTACTCTGTAGGCTTGTGAAGAGGGGAGTAAAGCTCTTCAGATGTTGGTAGTGTATATAAGCTCATGTAGCTAATCAAGTTAAGTCAACAAATAACTGGGCTTGTACACAGCTGTTTCGTAATTATGGTAGATAGATGAAGTCAGCTGGGGCAATTAACGGCAGACATCCGTCATAGTGGAACTGCAGGTAAAAGAGGCTATCGGCTTACTTCAGTTACAGATGCATATTATGAACCAGTGAATTTCGGCCATGTGGTATACCGACTAGATATATCTTGTGTGACTGTGTGTACAAACTTGATGAGCAGTCTGGAATGCGAGGCGTACTGCGTGTGACGAAACAGGACTGCTGAACTCATCATCCTGTATTTTTCTTTTCTGCATGTGGCTTTATTTGACCCATCACAAGCATTCTCTTACTTGTCATGGGGCCCGGCTTATTCTCATACTGCCTAGAGTGAGAACCTCTGATTGATCACCAATTGAAAAACTGACCCACAACCTTTTTCAGATTCTTATCGATCAGCCAATCACCAATAAGATCCTGCAAATCATGCTGAAATAAAGTGGGAACGTAATAGAAGTACAGGTATCTGCAATGCCAAGAAAATGTGTTTTTCCTTTAACGGCCCATAAAATCCAGGTACATTTTACTTTGTTATCTTCATCCTCCTGGTATAGCTTGAAGAGATAGAATCAAATGGTTCAAACCTAGTGTTAAGCAGACTAAAATGGATGAAACTGAAGATACAATCAAGTCTCTTTTCTCTCTTTTGTACCTTAATATACACCTTGATGAGAGGCCTCTAGAGGGCTGTAGGTTTGTGTCCCAAATCTTCACCTGTTATCACTTAAATACCAATATCCTCCATTTGGAGATCTCCTGCAAACAAAATTATCTCCCTTGATCGCTGCGTCGATCGTCCGCCAGGTGGCGTGCACTCCGCGCATGTCCATCACTCTTTTTCCTTGCAGTCTTGGTGACAAGACCTGTTTTGGAAGAGCTCCTGTAAACAGTAACTTTTGGATTGTTATAGACGCACTCTAGGGTTATTTTTTCTCTCCCGTAGTTCATTATGAACCAACGTAGTTGCCCAGCTATAAAGATTTATAGGAACGAATAATGTCGTCAGTTTTAATCAGTTAAAGACTTGCATTTTCTTTGTTTTCAAAGGTGTGTTTACAGTCACCTATGGCGACGCAGTCAACTCTGGAGAGCGGCCATTGACCTGGCAAGACGTCCAGCTGAGAAGCAAGCTACTCAGGCCCTCTTCAACGACTTGGCTGTAAACGAAGTTCCTACCAGCAACTTATCTGTGGAAACGATACTGGTGCCAGTGGAACCTTCACAACAGTCCCGTGAAACAGTACAGATCACGGACACAGGATCACAGCTCCACGGCGAAGAACAGTACCCTGGAGCTACATTTTAAGACGGTGAACAAGTTACAGACCCAAGACGGCCTAGTTCAAGTTCACCGGAGAAGATGAGTTACGGACTCTATACCGGAGCCGTTCACAGCTCCACGACGAGGAGCAGTACCCTGGAGCTACATTTTAAGACGATGAACAAGTTACAGACCCAAGACGGCCTAGTTCAAGTTCACCGGAGAAGATGAGTTACGGACTCTATACCAGAGCCGTTACAACTACGGATCTGGGCAGACCTCGGATTACAGTTCCCGTTCATCCAAGTCTCCGCAACTCAAGAAAGACAAGCCTGCCAGCCGGGACCTCCTGGAGAACCGGGACCCGGGACAGAGCCGTACCCTGGGCCTTCAAGGACCTCGACACCTCAGAGTGCCGGGACTCCGACTGCAGAGCACCTCGGACCCGACCATCGGAGAGAGAGGCTACTTCCAGAGGCCGTACTACGGCCCAGAGCCGTACTACGGGACAGAACGACACGGACCTATGAAGTTCGGACTTATCCAGTACGCCGAGAGTCTACGTCTCACTGGGAGTCCACACCTACAGACCACGGACTTTAGATCAGCATACGGGACCATGGCTCTGAGAGATCAGCCCAATGCAGAACTCCGAGACCCCGTCAAGCCAAGAGCCGACAGAGACTACCGGGATACCGAGAGAATAGGCAAAGTGCAGACCAGTCAAGCCCAAGCCACGGCGATACGGTTTACTTCTACTGCACCGGCTAGAGTGCTGACACGGACTCTACTAGACAGCCCCGTCACAGACATGGATCAAAGCGAGTACTCGGGGATACCACACGGACCTATCCAGCGCGCCGAGAGCCTACACCTGAGAAGTCACGGACTCAAGCAGAACGGACTTATACAGATCACCGAGACTCCACATCCAAGGAGTCACGGACTTATGAGGAACGGACTCAGCCAGAACGCCGTGAGCCGGCCTCTACTCCAGCTTGGACCCGTACAACGAAGCCATACCTCGGTACTACGGCAAGCAGATTTCGTAAACGAAGTGGCACACCGTTACAACGCCGAGATTCCTATCCTGTACGTCATCATCGAGAGAGGGACCGTCCTAGACGTCGGACCCCTTCACCTAGTCCAGCCTACCGGAGTCGGTACCATAGGGACCTTACCCCGGAGCGACCTTACAACAGACGAGGGAGAAGCCGTTCACCGATTTCTCGTCAACAAGCATTGATGGCGAGGAGCGGACGTCTACCCACCATCACCATAGCCCGGAGCATCGGGATAGAACGGAAGTCCAGAGATGAACAGGGACTCGTAGATCACCATTCTGGACATGCCCCCAAGGAACAGACTTCTGCTCCAGGGGTACCTTCCAAGGCAAGCCTGGTCAAGAAACATCATCTCCAGGCTTCACAGCCCCTTACCAGAATAGAGTTCCTTCATCGGAGACCCGTGAGATGACACGATATGAGGATCACGCACGACGTTCCACTTCCTCGACATCCTCATTCACCTCCTACGTCGGGCGGAGGCAGAAGAATAAGACATGCTACCCTTCAAAGTCAGGACAGCGGCGGTACATACGTTGACTCCAGAGATGCCCAGACCGGTGGTCGGCGATGACAAGCAGCCTGATGACCTCGCCGGGAACGGAGAAAACTTACTACGACACCTCTTTACGGTTTTAACAAACCTTTCTGAGGAGGAAGCTGCGCCAACCTGCGCACCATCTCCAGCATCAGCCAACCTATACGACGCACTGGATCGACAATTGGAGACTTCGTCATCTCTCCAGGAGCCCGGTCCTTACAGGGCTTACACTCTTCACGGAGACAATCCACCGTTCAGGGCCCGGAGTCTGAACCGGATCTTGACAGACTGTTGAACTTCACGAGGACACCACACCAGCGGGGGTACTTCAACAGAGGCAAGCCTGTGCTGTGGAAGATATGATGCTGACACAACACAGAATTACATCATACTCTGATTGGTTCCTGACGGCTATTTCCAAGGTGATGCAGGATCCAGACGTGAAGCATAGAGGGATCCTCGACCTTTTCACGGCCCAAGATGGAATTCTTCGACGCCTTATCGACTCTAACAGAGGAGATCGCCACGGAGGTTTTTCTCAGGTCAGAACTCGGACAACCCAAACTAGATGCTCAGAGGGGTGTTCGCCCTTACAAGGAAGGACAGTTCCAAGGTAAAGAGGGAATCTTCCAACCGGGACAGAGACAACCTCGTCAGCCAGAATTGAGGGTTCTCAAGCTTCACCTTCAAACCACTAGTCATCCTTTCATCTTTCCCAAGCTTCGAGTCTTCATTCACCTGATTGTAGAACGGCGACCCTGATGATATAGAAAATCAGCGTCGAAGAAGTCAGTCCTTACGTGAGGTCTACTCCAAGTCCCGACACTTCATCTGACGATCATCCTCAGTCTTCTAAGAGCCGGATCCTACTCCTCATCGGATATCTAGGACTCCACCTACACCCGACATCATGATCAGGGGAATCTATTTCGGGAGAAACGGCTAGTCGGTTTTGACTTAACCCGTTTTTTCTTTGGGATGAGACATCCAGTCTACAGTGGGCAAGCCTAGTTTCACATTGAGGTCCCTTCCAAGGCCAAGTCAACACGGACCCGGACACTGGAATAGGACACGAGGATAAAGTCATCTCTAATCCGGAATACGAATTAGGACTCCAGAACAGAACCTGGGACTCCAGCATTCATCGGGATGACAGTAGAGACCGGACCAGAAGACGGAGCCGGACACTTACTGAGCATATTCGACTCTACAGGAGTTGGACTCCGACTCCCGATTGTCGTCACTTTTCGACGTTTCCAGAGGCCTTTTTCGAGTTTCGCCTCGATGATCATGGCGGTCCAGGGATATTTCCAGGGACCCCACGGATTATGTAGTACGGCTACATTCAAGCGGCAAGCAGGTTTCCGGCATATGGAACCTGCACCGAGAACCAGACCATCAACACCATGATCCAGAGGTCCGTTGGATGGAACTACAGTCTACTACTCACCCGGGACCTAGCACAGTTTTGGCTAGCTCCAGGTACTCCTCATTACAGTTTCTCAACTACAGCTGATCCTGAGGGCAAGAACAAGCAATCTAAGGATGCTCGTCCCGGAACATCTTCACCCCCCTTTTGTAATGGCGATGCCGGAGTCAGTTTCAACCGAGCACATAGAAGTTCACATTCACCGATGCGGAATTCATAGCTTAGAGGGATCCATTAGTCCGGCAACAGATATCCGACACATCACATGGATACCACGATAGACAAGCAACGCATCATCTTCCTTAGGGATATCTACGCTAGATGACGGTTCCCCTTGGAGGTTGCGGTTGTACAACACATCAGCATTGATTACGAACGTTCAGCACGGTCGTCAGTTGCGTCAAGTTTGGGGGGAGCAAGATTCCAGTCACTGTCTTCTAGAAACATCGACACTGGTCCTAACAGCACGGTATCAGCAATACCATGTCACAACACCATGTGTTTCACATCACTTCAGGGTTCCCGCCGACAGCTTCCTCCAAGTCCTACAAGATACTACAACCGGAAGATCACTTTTTCCACGGAGACACCGGGACCCGCAACGGCCGAACCCCCACGTCTGCTACGGTCCAGATTTTTCTTGCAGACCAGGGTTTTTCTTCAGGACCAAATTGTAGAGACAATGACAGCAGCAAGCTACTATTTACTGTACAGTCGCATCAAGCCCGGAGAATGTACTATAGTAGAGGACCTGTGGCCAACGCTGTTTCTGTTCCAGCAACAGCTGGGCTTCCCTTCTGCATCTGTATCAGGGCAGGGAATCTCAGTCAAGCAGTACACAGGGGTATCACTCAGCATCATCCAGGGTTGTCAAGTTCACCCACGGAACCGACTACATTCCAGCATTTCAGCTTTCCATGGTCTTCATCTTACAGTCTCGCCGAACACATCAATTACCACCCAAGGGGACCGGGAGGTGGTACTAGGGTATTCTTACGCCTGCCATTCGAACCAGTTCTACCAACTACAGTCAAGATCCTGTCCTGCAAGACAGCTCCATGACAGTCTTCACTACGCAATCAGAGCATTGCGCAGTAGAACCTAGTTCCTTGACAGGGATGACAGACTGGTCAACCAGATCCTTTCATCTCATCCCGGATTTCGTCATTCAGAACGATTCCACACGTCAGGGACCAGACGTCCAAAGACTGTACCAGATTCCAGCGCTAACAGATTTCGTGTACCTGCTGGAGGAGAAGAGGTTTTTATATCCAGTCAGAGGCCTGGAGCACTCTTTATAGAACCGACAAGGGGTTCCATCTGTCTTCCTCTCACATCACTTCTAACAGAACCATCAGCGGACATCACTAGTCCATGATCACCGTCTGGGTTGAAGAAGACTGCCGACTGGTTTAACCAACTCGCCATCAACGCTCCTTCTCCTTTATGGAGACATCGTCTCACAAGATTAGAGCCAGTGTGACGTCCGGGCCACTTTGGGGAAAACTTATCGTGGAACGATACTGTTGAC
>JAVTVY010045729.1:0-21407 GCA_036873755.1 Hanleya hanleyi | reverse complement strand
AGTCATGTCAGATACGCCAGTCTGCTTTCCCTTCCACTTCGGTCTTTTGAATATTAATTTTGATACATCAGGTAAGTTCATTCTACATCTCCTATTTTACCTTGCGAAGTATACAACAGTGAGTTCTCCCCCTTACATAGGTGTCCTCTATAATATTCTCTCCTTTGAATTTTTAGCCATGTCAGATACACAAGTTTTGTATTTCCTTCCCATTTGCCTTCGCGACATACAAACCATATTGAGTGGTCCCCCTTGGGTAGATCAAATGTCAATTTCCCAAGATTTACTCTTAACTTTTACTCATGTCAGATATGCCAGTTTGGTATTTCGCTCCAATTTTCCTTCACGACAGACAAGCTATTTTTCAAGTCATCCCCCTTGGGCAGACAAAGTATCATTTCCCCAAGATTCACTCTTCAATTTTTAGTCATGTCAGATACGCCAGTTTGGTATTTCTCTCCCATTTCCATTTAGAGAGAAACCCCATATTGAGTAATCCCCCCTCAATTCTACAGATAAAATCTTGTTTCCGAAGATTCACTGAGGTTGAATTTATAGTCCTGTCCGATACGCCATTTAGCTTTGCGTTCCATTTTGCGTCTTTTGAATATTAATTTTATACATGTACATCAGATAAATAAGTTCATTCTACCTAATTAAATTATTTCACCTTGGGAAGCATACGTGACAGTTGTCCCCCTTAAGTAGATGTCCTCTGTAATATTCTTTTCTAAGAAATTTTGAACTATGTCAGATACACCAGTTTAGTATTTGGCTCCAATTTTCCTTTGTGACGGACAAATTTTATCAGTCAAGCATGTTGTTTATGCACTTGTTTGACCTAGAAAATTTATAAGTGAATGGGTTGTATTTGATAGTTGGGGCTTGCACGTATGTGGACCATGTAAGAACCCACCGCCTTTGTTCTTTACACATGTACTTGTTTCACGTAGAAACACTATGTACAGGGATGTCACTAATTTTTGAAGTAGCAGGTGGAAGGCATGGAAGTGGACAGCCACAAGAAGTGACAAGTAGTGTTTGAAGTACAGAAATTGCATGAAAAGTAGGCGACTGTTTTAGGCAGTATTTCTCATAGTATGAGGCCAAAAAGGGATGCCAGTACTGCCTTCTAATGACATCCCTGTTACATGTCAATGGCTTGTGTTTGTTGGTATGGTCTTTTCCTCAAGTTCCTTTTGGGGCGATCATTCCGGCGTTACATGTGTGACATTCAGTGGCTAATTTTCAAGACATTTCAGGCAGCCAAATGTTCAGTTTTCCTTCTACCCTAAGTGTTACCTTTGCTAGTGACAAAAGAGAGTTTAGTCTAACAATGTATACGGTCACAAGAAATGAACAACATTAAACTCAATACGTGTGCGACTCATAAAATGAAAAATTTGTAGGGGTAGTCAACTCATTTGGAAAAGCCTGTGAATCCTGTGATCAAACCTCCTCTGTTTTGCTCAAATATCCTGGTATGGACATTTGACTACACCATACAAACATAGCTTGACTGTGTCTATTGAGGAATTAGATGGGCTTACAGAAATAGTGCTGTTACGTGCGTGACAGTTTCACGTTACGTGCGTGACACTGTGAAAGTGCGGTACAAGTAAGTCTGATGGTTGAAGTCAGCACCCGGAAATTTTGTTAAAACAGATAGAAAGTAATTTCCTCAGAAGAGTCAAATACCAAGTGTTTTTAAAGAAATTAACAATAATTTAAAGCACAATAAAATTTTAATAAGACATACAAAACATGCATGACAAATTTAAGTTTCTGTACAAATTATAACATATCTTGTTGTTGCAGTGCATGCATTTGGTCATGTTAGTGGAAGATGTGGACCTAAATGTCTATGTAACAGTTTTGTCCTCATTGGATTCACTTTCCTTGTGCCACTTGAAATACATTGTAATACAATACATGTTGCCAGAACTCCGCGTATGTATTAAGTAATTCACTACATGTATATTGGTCACTGCTCCCTCCACATGATCACTGAATTAGCTAATACAAGACAATATCGCGGCCTATTGAACAATGGATGTGAGACTTGAACACGAGATGTAAGACTTTTCATTGACAGTCAGTGACCTCTTGTTGATATAAACATAGTGACCAGAATCCATGAAGAAAATGATGTAACAGTTTACTTTCATGATGAAGAAAAAATATTATTTTTCTTATGAGAAACTATGAAAATATCTTACTAGAGTGCACATTTGTGTCCTTGCATGTGTACATGTGTCATTTTTATGATAAAAAAGATCATATTCCCCTTTACCGTCATATCTGAGAAAAAACACAGAAAATATTACCTTACGTCACACACGTAACATGCATCATCATGGTACGTACCTGACACATATGCAAAATGTCTATCAGATTAACTTGCACCACCTCAATATGAAATTAAATGGTTACATGTGTGTGCAAACCTAAAGTTAAAGTTAGGACGATACAACTTTCACCAATACAAACTGGCAACTGGGGCACAAGGGTAAACTTTCGTACATACTCAATCTTTCAGGTGTCATGCACGTAACAAGAAAAGCTTCTACCCATATTTCAAGAGAAATACCAATGAGAAAAGTTTGGAATGGTGCACTATGAATATATGCCAATCACTTTTCATTATGAGAAAGATTCACTCTTCAGTAGTATCTGTAGACAAAAATTCAACATGTAACGTCATCCTAATAATTGGTGCGTTACATGCGTGACAGATATTCAACATGGATATTATATAATTTACATGTACCATGCCTTATTTGGGGGGAAACTTAATAATTATGTTAACCTAGTCAGTGAGGAAAACTTTTACACATTTTCTATCATTTGAGTGTCACGCACGTAACACCAAGTTGAGGTCTACATAATAGAACATGAAGCTGCGCTACCCCTCGGCTCTGAATCCCAGCTATTATAATGTAAGGGTGTCTCTACCAATTGATTGGCTTGTGGGAAGAAATATTTACCCCTGGTATTGTAAGTGTACTTTCTTTGAAAAAAAAAAGAAGTTTTCCTCCCCTTAAATTAATTTGTTTCTGGAATAAATACATACACTATAGATATACATTTGTCATATCTTGGTGAACACAACTAAAATTGCTGAAATGGAAATCATTAGAAGAGAGCCAAATTTGGGGAAACATTTAAGCGGTGGGAATATAAAATGACGTGTGGCAACTAAAAAGTGTTGTTAGGTTACTAGGTTGTTAGCAAAACAAAAAAGTAAAACCACAAATCATATTGTGAATAAATTTTGTTTATTATAATTACTGATAAAATACGAAGCTGCGCATGAAAAAACCCCTCGGCTCTGGGTACATTCATAATGTATTCAATTTGAGTCAAGACGTCAGGAACACCAAGCAGTCAAGTCACAAATATACAGATTATCAAAAATTTTGCAATTAGAAATGACCCCTAAGATTTCCGTCCAATCAGAGAAGCCGGTATTCATTACATAACTTTCTTGATGCATCAATGATGTATACCAAATTTTACATCGAGCATTTGAACGGTATCAGAGATATACATCATTAAAGATTTTGCATAAATTAAAGATGGCCACCAAGGTTTCCGCCCAATCAGAGAAACCAGAACTGTCATTTGTCGTAAGTCTCTTGATGCATCGATGATGTATACCAGATTTTACATCGAGCACTTGAACGGTATCAGAGAAGGAGATCATTAATGATTTTGCATAAATTAAAGATGGCCGCCCATCCTTCCCCCACTCAGAGGAACTGATGTGGTTATTCATTGCAAGTCAGTTGATACATCGATGCTGTATACCAAGTTTGGTATAGAACACTTAAATTGGATCAGAAATATATATCATTAAAGTTTTTGCATAAATTAAAGATGGCCACCAAAGTTTTCGGTCAATCAGGTCCCGATTCAAAGTATCTGGATGTATCGATGATGTATATCAACTTTCCGATAAAACAACTGAATGGTAACAAAGATATGTATCATTATCGATTTCGCATAAATTAAAGATGGCCTCCAGGATTTCCAGCTAATCAGAAAAGCCGGTTTGGTAATTCATTGAAATTTGCTTGATGTATCGATGATGTATACCAACTTTCGTATTGAACAGTTGAATGGTTTCCGAGATATGGATCATTATCCATTTCGCATAAAATTAAAGATGGCCGCCAAAGTTTTCACCCAATCAGGTCCCAATTCAATAGGCTTCTGGTCCTTGACTAGGTAAATAAGCATACCAAATTTGGAATTCTTCAGTGGAACCGTTCTCCGGCTATCTCGCTCACGTACGGACAGACGGACGTACAAGACGACGACAATACCCCATGGCCAAAATTGGCCGAGGGGTAAAAACTTGTTAGTGGAACAAGATGAGTGCAATCATATTAGTAGAATAAGATCAATCAGGTGGGGGAATGGTTAGCAGTCCATTTTTTGGGAGGGATGAATAACTGTTATGGAACTTTAATGGAAAAAGATCAATAACTTCAATGAACGAACTGTTCACGCACCTTTTGTGGGAGATATTGAATTTAATGCGACCCAGACAGCCTTATGAAAGGAGTAATAGGTCTCTGAAACACCACACTGCACGTTTGGAATGTTTGTTTAGATGTGGTCAATTGTTGTTCTAAATCAATAAATCAGTCATCCAATCAATAAATAAATGTGATAGTATACAAACATGATTTTCGATAGGCATCTAGTTCAGGTCAACAGAAACGACTGTATCACGTTAGGATGTTGTATATGAAACGGTTCTGAAATTATCACAATAACAAATCATAAATGGATTTTTATTTGTAAAAAGGGGCATAACTCTGCAAAATATTGTCCGAGATGACTCATTTTCGATAGGCTTCTGATTTATGTGGCGATAAATAGATGTAACAAGTTTGGTTGCCATGCATGAAATGGTTCTGTAGATATCGCGGTAACGGACGGACGAACGTACGGACGGACGGACAGCTGTACATGATGACGACAATACCCCTAGGCCAAAGTTGGCGGAGGGGTAAAAACTACCTGTTAAATATTGTAATAATGACAAACTTTATAGAATATACTGATATTCATTATCTCTTTGATGATTATGGAATTGTTTTCCACCTCACTGTTATAATCTCTAGGCAAAAAGCCACTATTTTCCCCTGAAATAAGGGAAAATTTTCCCCCATCTTTGATACCCCTCAGAAAATTAACATGGACTTCATTCTGAAAAATCACCTTTGTATCAGAAAGTACAAACACCTGGATAAATTAAAACCACAAATAGAACCAGCTACCAGACATTTAAAATGTTGATGCTTCAGGGTCATAACTGGTGTAATCGCCCCTTAGTGGTTGTTCAGCAATCTCATTGCAGGTGGAGTTTATGCACTTAAATAATTCTGTGTGCCCAGTATGCCCATGTTCAACCAGGAGAACTATGTATAGAGACCTTGTAATTTTAATTTGACTAAGGTGTGGCATCTGAGTATATGAAGCTGAGATTACAGGAACCGAAATATGCAAAATACTAGGCAACCTTTCATGCAATATAACAGTAGATCATATATTTTCCTCCCTTCATGGAGCCCATAAAGGAATAGTTTGTAATAAATTAGGTTCATAGAATTTTTTAGACCACAGGTTCCTTTTTGTGCATACTGGGGCAATATTGAATGATTGTTGGTTATTTTATAAATAATTCAATGCAAATGGCCAAATGTGCGAGATTTTAATATATCTGCAAGAGACAACTGCGTGACAAAAATGTTAGATCGGAGTAGACTGAATGAAACCTACGTCTGTACGTACTTGTAAATGAATCAACATTAATAAAGGCTTACATTCACACTTCATACTTATTCACAATGCAATGTCCCGTGAGGTGAATTTGTGACTCGATAACATGAAAAGAGATAATAGTGATAACATAAAAACACTGCAATACAATGGCCTATTCGTCGTGTAAGGGAAACACAATATATTAGGTGACTACATGTAGGGAATCTTGTTAAACCTGGCAAAGCTACGTGACAAGCTGTATTGCACACTGTATTCCTGGTTTGAAGATCCTTACATGAAGAACTTCCCAATAAAATGATACAGAACAACTCAAAGAACTTCCAAATTGAGCTCGGTGGCATTGCAGACCACCTTGGTCATTGTGATACATTTTATTTGGACATATCTGCGTTCAGTGCGACATTTCTATTGTAATGTCAGCTGGCATCAATATGTAAAGCACAGTCATGATATGGAATTGGTTTGCAACATCACAATACGATGTTGCAGTGCAAACGTATCAAAATGTAGCAACGTCCCACCCCAAGTGATACATTATTGGCAACCATGTTCAAAGGGAACAATAGGTTAAAGCTCCCATGCAACAGAATGAAAATGAATCCTTATATGAAAATATGGAGATTGCATGAAAATAGTATATTTTTTGCATATACAGACCTGTTTACATAAAACAGATGTAGCAAACACAAGGCAAAGGCAAAATTTGAAGAAGAAAAGTGTTCCAAGCAAAATAATCATAGATTTCAATAGTATTTGTAATTGGTTGTCATTAAGTACATTTATTCCAGTGAGTAGCAGGTGAACTCAGATGTAGGTGGCTGAAATGTGCAAGTAGACAGACCGTTTAGCCTCACTAGTAATAAGAACCATGTCATGTCATGTCACAAAAGATAAAAGTACAGTCACGCTAATCCCTCTAATAATTCAATCACAGGAAGTACAATTTCCCACCATAAAATTTGGGAGTGATCAGATTTATTAGAACAGGAAGTAGATAATGGTCCAAAATCATGCAGATAATCCATTATTTATTTGTTATTTCAATGAATTAAGAGAGTGGTCAAATTTATTAGAACCACCAATTGAATTTTGTACCCAAGATTGGGGCATGCAGTCACTGTATTTTTATTTTTAGTTTATACATGTACCTATTATCCCCATGAATGATGTACATGTCACTGACTCTGCTTTAGTTTTTAACAATAGCACAATACTTCAGGGTCATTTTAAACCACAGAAACTGTTTGAAGTTTAATTATTTTTAAAAAGTAACAATGTTGAGTCAGTCACTTTATCTTGAGACCAGGAAATAAATTTCTTCATTTTTAGAATTAACCTGGTTTACAAAACAGCTTATATGAAATAGAGACATGGCAAACAAGAAGAGAGTCATTCAAAAATTAGAAGAAAATTCCAATATAGAAACATGAGATTGATCTAATTAAAACCCCTCGGCCTTCGATCCCCAAGTGATTGAGACCCATGTGTAGTATGAATTGGGGAAGAGATAGTTCTATGTGGGATGATCAAGATATATCGGTAGTTGGTTACATTCAGGCATATACATGTACATGTAGGACAGAAATATAAAAATTATATATCTGTAAAGGGGCATAACTTTGTAAAATATGGGTCGAGGGGTGCCACTTTCGATAGGTGCTGAGAAAATCAAACTGACCTATCTGACATGATAAAAATATGAAGAGAGAATAGTAGAAATGACGACTCATTTATCTAAGGGGGACTACTCAATGTTGCTCATTCTGTCTATAGTATATATGATCTGTTGTTGTTGTTGTTGTTGTTCACAAACAGCTCGGCATCAAACCGACCTATGTGACATGATGGGAATGACATAACATCATTTAACCAAGGGAGATAACTGGCCATCAGTGAAAGGGTAGGATTATCTAAGGGAGACTACACAATGTATTGTGACTGGGTTACCTGCTTATGCTTCAAGAGAATCCCTTTATTTTGAAACTGGGTGGGAAACGCTAAAAGCAAGGAGGGAAATCTCCAAATTATCAACGATGTATAAAATCCATACTGGCGAAGCACCTCAATATTTAGCAAACTTGGTCACTCCTCTTGTTGGTGAATTAACACCCTATCGTCTTAGAAATGCCAACAATTATGTCATACCAAGATCACGCCTAACACTTTTTAAAAATTCGTTTATCCCATCTGTCATTAACCAGTGGAACAATCTGACACTTGAGACAAGAAACTTAACATCATATAATTCATTCCAAACTCTCTAACAGAAATCTACCATTATCATACCACCCTCTTGGATCTAGAAAATTAGACATACTTTACACAAAATTACGTCACGGCTGCAGCCAACTGAACGCAGATTTACATCGTGTAAAACTCCACGAAAACGGACACTGCTCTTGCGGGGAAAGAATTGAAAATGCTGAACATTTTTTAATTTACTGCCCACTTCTCGAAGATCTTAGAACGGAACTATTTGATAATATCCCGCTTAATACTACTGTTCACCAAATGTTGTGGGGTAGTCCATCCTTTTCTGTCTCTAATAACACCAAAATATTAAGCTCTGTCCAAAAATTTATAAAAGACAGTCAAAGATTTGACTAATCTAAGTTTACTACAATGGAAAAGTCCACGGTCCGTCGCTAGTAGTAAACACCTAAGACTCCAAAGGTGCGTATACGGCCTCTATATATTTTTGCTAATGACTCTAAAATGAGTACCAACATACTTATGTATAACAAACCGAAGTCTTAGATATATATATATATATTTATATTGTTTATATATATTGTTAATATAAGGTTTTCTCGTTTGCTTTATTTTTATATTACTTAACCTGTATTCGGAGAGGGGAAAATAAGTTGAAAGAACTTGTCCCCGATCCTTTTGTTAAAATGCAATAAAATAAGTTTAAAACAAAACACAATGTAGATAATAGAATTGGAAATGCTACGACGTCGTTGAGCCAAGGGGGATAACCCACCATCGGTCAAAGACTGAGAGAATCAAACTGACCTATCTGACATGATGAAAATATGAAGAGAGAAAAGTAGAACGATCATCGGTCAAAGGCTGAGAAAATCAAACTGACCTATCTGACATGATAAAAATATGAAGAGAGAATACATGTAGTAGAAATGACGACTCATTTATCTAAGGGGGACTACTCAATGTTGCTCATTCTGTCTATAGTAGGCCTATACATGTTGTTGTTTTTGTTCACAAACAGCTCGGCATCAAACCGACCTATCTGACATGATGAAAATTAGAAGAGAGAAAATTTGAAATGACAACCCATTTTTCTATGGGAGACAACTCAATGCGGCTCATTCCGTCTACCCAATGGGAAATACTGTAGCCTGTCTTTAGCGAGGCAAAACGCCGGAGAGTTATTTCACAATGATAAATGGATTTGGGAATGACATTCTATCGCTGAACCAAGGGGGATAACCGACCATCAGTCGAAGACAGAAAATCAAACTGGCATATCTGACATGATGAAAATATCAAGAAGGAATAGTAGAAATGACTAACACATCTATCTAAGGTAGTCATCTATACTCAATGTTTCTCATTCTGTCTATAGAATATGATATATTGTTGTTCACAAACAGCTCAAGAGTTGTTGACTGTTGAACATCATCTCTCACATTGGTGCACTTACCGCACTAAACACTTTATTGCTCCTGCTCATTGACACTTGTAGTGCTCATCAGTTCGCTTCATGTTCATTGTTGATAAGAAAAACAAAGAACCATGTTTCTCGCATCGTTGGTCTCGTGTCCTTAGCGAGGTCAATATAAAATGTGGAATTCAGTAGCCTTCATTTGCATACTAAAACTCGGAATCAGACTCTTGTAATCGAATGCGTTCTCCATCAGCTATATGGAGAATCAGCACTTTACAATAGTTGGAACATTGTAGCCATTCTCCTGTATGACCATGTGCCGATATTCTGGTGCCATTTTATGTTCATGCACTCACGGTGTCTACACACTGTTGTTATCAAAACTTTGCTGAACCAAGGGGGATAACCGCGACCATCAGTCAAAGGCTGAGAAAATCAAACTGACATATCTGACATGATGAAAATATGAAGAGAGA
This sequence comes from Hanleya hanleyi, assembly GCA_036873755.1. Taxonomy (NCBI): domain Eukaryota; kingdom Metazoa; phylum Mollusca; class Polyplacophora; order Lepidopleurida; family Hanleyidae; genus Hanleya; species Hanleya hanleyi. The sequence goes on along the minus strand of JAVTVY010045729.1, from coordinate 11,504 downwards.
ATAGTAGAAATGACAAAGGGAGATTACTTAACGTTGCTCATTCTGTCTATAGAATATATGTTGTTGTTGTTAGTGAAATATCAAACTGGCGTATCTGACATGACTAAAAATTCAAAAGTGAATGTTGGAGAAATTATATTTTACCTTCCCAAGGGGGACGACTACATCATTCAATCACTTAACCGGCCATCAGTGAAAAGCTAGGATAGGGAGACTATATGGAATGCTATGACGTCATTGAACCAAGGGGGATAACCGACCATCAGTCAAAGGCTGAGAAAATCAAACTGACCTATCTGACATGATGAAAATATGAAGAGAGAAAATTTGAAATGACAACCGATTTTCCTAAGGGAGACTACTCAATTGAGGCTCATTCCGTCTACCCAAGGGGAACTACTGTAGCCGGTCTTTAGCGAGGCAAAATGGGATAGAAATATTGATCCAGAATATTTCACATTTAAAACTTCAAATGATAATGGACTTGGGAATGACATTCTTTCGCTGAACCAAGGGGGCTAATCGACCATCAGTCAAAGGCTGAGAAAATCAAACTGACCTAACTGACATGATGAAAATATGAAGAGAGAATAGTAGAAATGAATAACACATTTATCTAAGGGGGACCACTCAATATTGCTCATTCTGTCTAAAGAATATGATATGTTGTTGTTGTTAGTGAAATATCAAACTGGCGTATCTGACATGACTGAAAATTGGAGAGTGAATGTTGGGGAAATTATACTTCATCTACCCAAGGGGGATAACTCAATATGGCTTGTCTGTCGCAAAGGGAAATTGGAGCAATACCAAACTGTCGTATCTGACATGACTTGGAATGACATTACATCATTCAACCAAGGGAGATAACCGGCCATCAGTGAAAGGCTAGGATAGGGAGACTACGCACTGTGGTTAATAGAATTGGGAATGCTATGACGTCATTGAACCAAGGGGGATAACCCACCATCAGTCAAAGGCTGAGAAAATCAAACTGACCTAACTGACATGATGAAAATATGAAGAGAGAATAGTGGAAATGACAACACATTTATCTAGGGGAGGCTACTCAATGTTGGCTCATTCTGTCGAAAGTATATATGTTGTTGTTGTTGTTCACAAACAGCTCGGGAGTTGTTCAACATTGCTCACCTTGGTACACTTACCAGGCATCAAACCGACATATCTGACATGATGAAAATTAGAAGAAAGAAAATTTGAAAAGTTAACCCATATTTATAAGGGAGACTACTCAATGAGGCTCATTCGGCCCATCTACCCAAGGGGAACTACTGCATGTAGCCTGTCTTTAGTGAGGCAAAACGGGAGAGAAATACTGATCCAGAATTCACATTTAAAATTTCAAATGACATTCTTTCGCTGAACCAAGGGAGATTACCGAGCATCAGTCAAAGGCTGAGAAAATCAAACTGACCTATCTGACATGATGAAAATATGAAGAGAGAATGACTAACACATTTATCTAAGGGAGACTACTCAATGTTTCTCATTCTGTCTAGAGAATGTGATATGTTGTTGTTGTTGTTGTTGTTCACAAACAGCTCGGGAGTTGCTCAACATTGCCCACCTTAGTACACTTATCATGCTAAACGCTATACTGCTCCTGCTGTCATTAGAATAAATAACCTTGAAACTTGAACGTCATGTGGTCATCAGTTCACTTGATTGTTGATCAGATATAGACAAAGAACCATGTTTCCCGCATTGTTTCTCGTGTCCTTAGCGAGGTCAATATAAAATGTGGAATTGAATAGCCTTTTTTTTCATATCAAAACTCGGAATCGGGACTCTTGTAATCGTACGAGTTCTCCATCTGCTATATGGAGAATCAGAACTGTACAGTACCCCGCTGGAAATTTATGGTAATTGCAAGCATGAAACGATTATAAGGAGAGCATATGATCATTTTTAAGATCATTCTGATCATCAGGTTGATCGCCATGAGCGTTGCGATCATAATGTATAGAGAATCGTAAAGCGCCATGCTCAGAACAATCATCACCCAATTCCTTGAACAGGACCTGTTGATTGCTATTATCATTGCGATCATAACAAAAGGAAACTTGTTGATCGCCATGCTCATTGTGACCATAACATGTGGATACTTTTTGAATGCCATGCTCGTAATGATTAAAAGCTAACAACTGTAAAAGGACTTGATGATCGCCATGCTCATTGTGACCATAACATGGATACTTTTTGAATGCCATGCTCGTAACGATCATAAGCCAAGAGCTGTGTGTAAAATGACTTGTTGATCGCCATCATCGATATGATCATAGCGTAGGTTGACTTGATCATCATGCTCAATATCAACACCGATAATTATCGTTGACTTTGAAAATTTGCAAGGTTACAGCGTTCACCTAATATGTACAATGTCAAGCTCTATAATGAAAACGTGCCTTTCCACAACGGGGAGCCTCAATTTAGTGTTCAGTCTCTCCCAGGCGCTCAACCAAAATTACCCCCTCCCCCTCTGCCCCAAAGCAAAAACTTCATATTTTTAGTAATAAATTTTGGTATACATGCATAGCTATTATGAAATGAAATAGTAGTATTTCCCTTGCCTTCCTACATGTACCCTGATTGATGTTTGCATTGCAAAACCATTTTATGCTTGTTGGCCTTATATAGGGTCAGTTCACTATGACACTGGTAACAATTAATTTGTCAATTCATAAACCATGAAATACAAATGATACTTGTAAATGAAATAATAAATTAAAGTGTGGTTGGAAAAGGGAGCGAGGGAGCGAACCTTTTTATCTCCTTGTTTTCGTGGAAATCTTTATGGTATCTGATTCTATAATAAAAACGCTCCCCTAAACATCTGGAGCTCCCTCTGAATTTGTGGATTTAATAGTAAATTCATCCTTTTTCCTCGTTGAAAAGTAATGCTCTTTGCCTTGGGAATGTCTATAGCATGACTGCTGGGTTATTGGGCTATTTTCTGGGAATATTACAGGACGACTGTAATACAAATTTAATTTTACAGTTGAGTTACAAAGACATGCTGATAAATTTCTCTTTACTCACGGAATTTGTGCACGTTAAGCCGTAATGCGAGTCGGAAATAGTGTCACAAATTTGGGTGAAAAAATGCGTCAGAAAATTTCCTCCAGTTTCTCAGTTTCATTCCTGATTGCAGGTTTGATTAAATTCAACGAAATTTTACTGAAAATGTCCTCACAAATATAGAGAATCTTCATTTTGAATCTCATTGTGCAATGCGACCGGCGTTTGGCAGACGATGTGTATTTCTCCCCGCCACTCCGTCTAAAAATAGGACAATTGCGGGGAGCAGCCAGTTTACGATAGCATGAGTTCACGCCAAGGTCACTTTGATCATGGATTACACTGACTGTGTGGCAGTAGCTATGATCATCAAGGTTGCTATGATCATGGATTGTATGAAATGCAATGGGACAGCTGATGATCATCAAGGTTGCTATGGTCATGGATAGTATGAAGTGCAATGGGACAGCTGATGATCATCAAGGTTGCTATGATCATGGATAGTATGAAGTGCAATGGGACAGCTGATGATCATCAAGGTTGCTATGATCATGGATAGTATGAAGTGCAATGGGACTGCTGATGATCATCAAGGTTGCTATGATCATGGATAGTATGAAGTGCAATGGGACAGCTGATGATGATCAAGGTTGTTATGATCATGGATAGTATGAAGTGCAATGGGACAGCTGATGATCATCAAGGTTGCTATGATCATGGATAGTATGAAGTGCAATGGGACAGCTGATGATCATCAAGGTTGCTATGATCATGGATAGTATGAAGTGCAATGGGACAGCTGATGATCATCAAGGTTGCTATGATCGTCAAGATCGATATGAATATGAATAGCATATGGAGGGTGTCACAGCTGATGATCATCCAGGTCACCATGATCATGAATAGCATGGAGTAAAGGTATGGCTGTGCTCGCCGAGAACGCTATTGTCATGGATAGCATGGAATGTGAGAATAACTGCGAGTTGAAATCATGATTGCCAAAGTCATAGCACTCATGGAGAAGTTATGATCGTTTTGTTGATCACTTTTTCGTTCCAAAAGAGATCGCAAAAATGATCATAAATTATTGCTCGCTTTCATGATGATCATAAGCTCATTTCATGATAATTACGATTTTGGAATTTCCAGCGGGGTAAGCCAACCACCGCCCCGACCGCCACCCAATTCTCCTTGAAGTTACTGACATGTTCTCTTCATAATCCACAGTGATTTGCTCTCGTGATCCCTTACATGAAGGATGGACCCGTTTTCAAGTATAATTGCGCAATTTGCTTCACCGTTTCCGAAAAGAGAACTTGCGGTAGATACATTTATATGGGCTTCCGGTCTGTGCAGTTGCGCATAAACCGCGAACTTGCGGTGGCAACAATTTATATATGACTCTACCGGTCTGTGCAGTTCCGAATAAAAAATTGAATACGAAAGTAATTACATAATTACCCAGCAAGTTATTTCATATTTATTAAATGCACGACAAATAAAACTACTGGCCCGCTCTATCTCAAAAGAAAATATCACCTAAACAAGACTGTCTCAAACTTTGCGCTCCGTGACTCCATCTTCTATACACAAGTCGCTCTGAAAGTTACGTAGAATTTGGAAGATTTGCGATATCTGTCTTGCATGTGCACTAAGTCTATATGGCGTAGAATTATTACCACTATCGTTTCTCTCGGTTTCCATGGTTGTTTTGATAACTGCTCAAGCTTTATTTCTTTCCTCTTTCCGTGAATGAATGAGTGAGTGTGGTAGATTAAAATAATGTATAACGAGAACGCGAAGCCGTTCGGCATGGGCAATTTATGTATAAATGCTATATATTAATTGTGTGCTTAGTTTGAAGTCCTCTTTCGGGAGAAAGTGAGTGACTCTGAAAAGAGCCTTTTGTTTTCTTTCAAAATCATAAGATTTCGATGATCAGACATTTTCCTCGTCCATTTCCACCTCCTCAAGCATGTCATCCACAGCTTGTGCTCCATACAGCGTACACCGAAGACTTGTCACCAGGTCAGCTTTGTTGCAGGCGTATTCATAGAACGTATTCCGGAGGCCTTCCCCAGCTGCTATTTGTAGGCGGAGGTTGTAACGGAATGATTTGCGGCCCTCTCTATTTGCCTTGTCGTAACGCCGCTGTAACTCTTCTAGCCGCCGTTTATTGAGAAAGACGATCTGCTCACAGGCTCTCTGAAAGGATGATTCTGCTTTTTCAAGACCAGCATACAATTTGGCGTGGTTTTTCATGTCAGGGATTTTGTTCTGGACAACTGACTGACTTTTATGTATTGCAAAATGATTGCGATATGATTAAACACGGCCGTCACGGTTTATATAGCCTCGAATCAAAACTGACTTTTGGCAGATGAGTGACTGCTGACACGACTTTTTTCAAAAGTGATGAGTCGGAAACCTCAACAGTGTGACAATTGTATGCCGAGCCTATGTTCGGATAGCATTGAGACAGTCTACGCCTTAACCCCTGCACATAATGACGAGATGATTGTAATCATTAGCTTGTGATCATGAGACAAAGGGATAATCACGATCTGATTATTGTGAGTGACAGAGGAGAATCATTAAACCAATAATTTACAATTCTATCAAATGGCACTTTATTAGGTTGGTTTATACTGTGGCAAATCGGCCTGACATATTATTTTGAGAAATCGTATGGATGCTATGTTCTTTGCTACAATTTGCCGCTTTTTTGCATCATTTCCCACTATATGTGCGGATACTCTATAACAACACGACCGAAACTACGAATTTTCTGTAATAAGCACAAATAAGCTTTCGGTTTGTAAAAGACTACAGTATGCCTGCATCCGAAGCACACGTTTTCAAGTATAATTGCGCAATTTGCTTCACCGTTTCCGAAAAGAGAACTTGCAGTAGATACATTTATATGGGCTTCCGGTCTGTGCAGTTGCCCATAAACGGCGAACTTGCGGTGGCTACAATTTATATATGACTCTACCGGTCTGTGCAGTTCCGCATAAAAAATCGAATATGATAAGTTATTACATAATTTCCCAGCAAGTTATTTCATATTTATTAAATGCACGACAAATAAAACTATTGGCCCGCTCTATCTCAAAAGAAAATATCACCTAAACAAGACTGTCTCAAACTTTGCGCTCCGTGACTCCATCTTCTATACACAAGTCGCTCTGAAAGTTACGTAGAATTTGGAAGATTTGCGATATCTGTCTTGCATGTGCACTAAGTTTATATGGCGTAGAATTATTACCACTATCGTTTCTCTCGGTTTCCATAGTTGTTTTGATAACTGCTCAAGCTTTATTTCTTTCCTCTTTCCGTGAATGAATGAGTGAGTGTGGTAGATTAAAATAATGTATAACGAGAACGGGAAGCCGTTCGGCATGGGCAAATTATGTATAAATGCTATATATTAATTGTGTGCTTAGTTTGAAGTCCTCTTTCGGGAGAAAGTGAGTGACTCTGAAAAGAGCCTTTTGTTTTCTTTCAAAATCATAAGATTTCGATGATCAGACATTTTCCTCGTCCATTTCCACCTCCTCAAGCATGTCATCCACAGCTTGTAGTCCATACAGCGTACACCGAAGACTTGTCACCAGGTCAGCTTTGTTGCAGGCGTATTCATAGAACGTATTCCGGAGGCCTTCCCCAGCTGCTATTTGTAGGCGGAGGTTGTAACGGAATGATTTGCGGCCCTCTCTATTTGACTTGTCGTAACGCCGCTGTAACTCTTCTAGCCGTTTGTTGAGAAAGACGATCTGCTCACAGGCTCTCTGAAAGGATGATTCTGCTGTTTCAAGACCAGTATACAATTTGGCGTGGTTTTTCATGTCAGGGATTTTGTTCTGGACAACTGACTGACTTTTATGTATTGCAAAATGATTGCGATATGATTAAACACGGCCGTCACGGTTTATATAGCCTGGAATCAAAACTGACTTGTGGCAGATGAGTGACTGCTGACACGACTTTTTTCAAAAGTGATGAGTCGGAAACCTCAACAGTGTGACAAGTATATGCCTAGCTTATGTTCGGACAGCATTGAGACAGTCTACGGCTTAACCCCTGCACATAATGACGAGATGATTGTAATCATCAACTTGTGATCATGAGACAAAGGGCTAATCACGATCTGATTATTGTGAGTGACAGAGGAGAATCATTAAACAAATAATTTATAATTCTATAAAATGGCACTTTATTAGGTTGGTTTATACTGTGGCAAATCGCCCTGACATGTTATTTTGAGAAATCGTATGGATGCTATGTTCTTTGCTACAATTTCCCGCTTTTTTGCATCATTTCCCACTATATGTGCGGATACTCTATAACAACACGACCGAAACTACGAATTTTCTGTAATGGGCACAAAAACGCTTTCGGTTTGTAAAAGACTACAATATGCCTGCATCCGAAGCACACGTTTTCAAGTATAATTGCGCAATTTGCTTCGCCGTTTCCGAAAGGAGAACTTGCGGTAGATACATTTATATGGGCTTGCGGTCTGTGCAGGTGCGCATAAACGGCGAAGTTGCGGTGGCTACAATTTATATATGACTCTACCGGTCTGTGCAGTTCCGCATAAAAAATCGAATATGATAAGTTATTACATAATTACCCAGCAAGTTATTTCATATTTATTAAATGCACGACAAATAAAACTATTTGTCCGATCTATCTAAAAAGAAAATATCACCCAATCAAGACTCCCTCAAACTCTGCGCTCCGTGACTCCATCTTCTATACACAATTCGCTCTGAAAGTTACGTAGAATTTGGAAGATTTGCGATATGTGTCTTGCATGTGCATTAAGTCTATATGACGTAGAATTATTACCACTATCGCTTCTCTCGGTTTCCATGGTTGTTTTGATAACTGCTCAAGCTTTATTTCTGTCCTCTTTCCGTGAATGAATGAGTGAGTGTGGTAGATTAAAATAATGTATAACGAGAAGGGGAAGCCGTTCGGCATGGGCAATTTATGTATAAATGCTATATATTAATTGTGTGCTTAGTTTGAAGTCCTCTTTCGGGAGAAAGTGAATGGCTCTGAAAAGGGCCTTTTGTTTTCTTTCAAAATCATAAGATTTCAATGATCAGACATTTTCCTCGTCCATTTCCACCTCCTCAAGCATGTCATCCACAGCTTCTGGTCCACACGGCGTACACCGAAGATTTGTCACCAGGTCAGCTTTGTTGCAGGCGTATTCATAGAACGTATTCCGGAGGCCTTCCCCAGCTGCTATTTGTAGGCGGAGGTTGTAACGGAATGATTTGCGGCCCTCTCTATTTGACTTGTCGTAACGCTGCTGTAACTCTTCTAGCCGTTTGTTGAGAAAGACGATCTGCTCACAGGCTCTCTGAAAGGATGATTCTGCTTTTTCAAGACCAGCATACAATTTAGCGTGGTTCTCCATGTCAGGAATTTGTTCTGGACAATTGATTGACTTTTCCGTATTGCAAAATTATTGCGATATGATGAAACACCGGCCGTCACGCTTTATATAGCTTGGAATCAAAACTGACTTGTGGCAGATGAGTGACTGCTGACACGACTTTTTTCAAAACTGATGAGTCGGAAACCTCAACAGTGTGACAAGTATATGCCTAGCTTATGTTCGGACAGCATTGAGACAGTCTACGCCTAAACCCCTGCACATAATGACGAGATGATTGTAATCATTAACTTGTGATCATGAGACAAAGGGCTAATCACGATCTGATTATTGTGAGTGACAGAGGAGAATCATTAAACAAATAATTTATAATTCTATCAAATGGCACTTTATTAGGTTGGTTTATACTGTGCCAAATCGCCCTGACATGTTATTTTGAGAAATCGTATGGATGCTATGTTCTTTGCTACAATTTGCCGCTTTTTTGCATCATTTCCCACTATATGTGCGGATACTCTATAACAACACGACAGAAACTACGAATTTTCTGTAATGGGCACAAATACGCTTCCGGTTTGTAAAAGACTACAATATGCCTGCATCCGAAGCACACGTTTTCAAGTATAATTGCGCAATTTGCTTCACCGTTTCCGAAAAGAGAACTTGCGGTAGATACATTTATATGGGCTTGCGGTCTGTGCAGGTGCGCATAAACGGCGAACTTGCGGTGGCTACAATTTATATATGACTCTACCGGTCTGTGCAGTTCCGCATAAAAAATCGAATATGATAAGTTATTACATAATTACCCAGCAAGTTATTTCATATTTATTAATTGCACGACAAATAAAACTATTGGCCCGATCTATCTAAAAAGAAAATATCACCCAATCAAGACTCTCTCAAACTTTGCGCTCCGTGACTCCATCTTCTATACACAATTCGCTCTGAAAGTTACGTAGAATTTGGAAGATTTGCGATATGTGTCTTGCATGTGCATTAAGTCTATATGACGTAGAATTATTACCACTATCGTTTCTCTCGGTTTCCATGGTTGTTTTGATAACTGCTCAAGCTTTATTTCTTTCCTCTTTCCGTGAATGAATGAGTGATTGTGGTAGATTAAAATAATGTATAACGAGAATGGGAAGCCGTTCGGCATGGGCAATTTATGTATAAATGCTATATATTAATTGTGTGCTTAGTTTGAAGTCCTCTTTCGGGAGAAAGTGAGTGGCTCTGAAAAGGGCCTTTTGTTTTCTTTCAAAATCATAAGATTTCAATGATCAGACATTTTCCACGTCCATTTCCACCTCCTCAAGCATGTCATCCACAGCTTCTGGTCCACACGGCGTACACCGAAGATTTGTCACCAGGTCAGCTTTGTTGCAGGCGTATTCATAGAACGTATTCCGGAGGCCTTCCCCAGCTGCTATTTGTAGGCGGAGGTTGTAACTGAATGATTTGCGGCCCTCTCTATTTGTCTTGTCGTAACGCTGCTGTAGCTCTTCTAGCCGTTTGCTGAGAAAGACGATCTGCTCACAGGCTCTCTGAAAAGATGATTCTGCTTTTTCAAGACCAGCATACAATTTGGCGTGGTTCTCCATGTCAGGAATTTTGTTCTGGACAATTGGTTGACTTTTCTGTATTGCAAAATGATTGCGATATGATTAAACACGGCCGTCACGGTTTATATAGACTGGAATCAAAACTGACTTGTGGCAGATGAGTGACTGCTGACACGACTTTTTTCAAAACTGATGAGTCGGAAACCTCAACAGTGTGACAAGTATATGCCTAGCTTATGTTCAGACAGCTTTGAGACAGTCTACGCCTTAACCCCTGCACATAATGACGAGATGATTGTAATCATTAACTTGTGATCATGAGACAAAGGGCTAATCACGATCTGATTATTGTGAGTGACAGAGGAGAATCATTAAACAAATAATTTACAATTCTATCAAATGGCACTTTATTAGGTTGGTTTATTCTGTGCCAAATCGCCCTGACATATTCTTTTGAGAAATCGTATGGATGCTATGTTCTTTGCTACAATTTCCCGCTTTTTTGCATCATTTCCCACTATATGTGCGGATACTCTATAACAACACGACCGAAACCACGAATTTTAAGTAATAAGCACAAATAAGCTTTCGGTTTGTAAAAGACTACAATATGTCTGCATCCGTAGCACACGTTTTCAAGTATAATTGCGCAATTTGCTTCACCGTTTCCGAAAAGAGAACTTGCGGTAGATACATTTATATGGGCTTCCGGTCTGTGCAGTTGCGCATAAACCGCGAACTTGAGGTGGCTACAATTTATATATGACTCTACCGGTCTGTGCAGTTCCGCATAAAAAAATGAATATGATAAGTTATTACATAATTACCCAGCAAGTTATCTCATATTTATTAAATGCACGACAAATAAAACTATTGGCCCGATCAATCTCAAAAGAAAATATCTCCCAAACAAGACTGTCTCAAACGTTGCGCTCCGTCACTCCATTTTCTACACACAAGTCGCTCTGAAAGTTACGTAGAATTTGGAAGATTTGCGATATCTGTCTTGCATGTGCATTAAGTCTATATGACGTAGAATTATTACCACTATCGTTTCTCTCGGTTTCCATGGTTGTTTTGATAACTGTTCAAGCTTTATTTCTTTCCTCTTTCCGTGAATGAATGAGTGAGTGTGGTAGATTAAAACAATGTATAGCGAGAACGGGAAGCCGTTCGGCATGGGCAATTTATGTATAAATGCTATAAATTAATTGTGTGCTTAGTTTGAAGTCCTCTTTCGGGAGAAAGTGAGTGGCTCTGAAAAGAGCCTTTTGTTTTCTTTCAAAATCATAAGATTTCAATGATCAGACATTTTCCTCGTCCATTTCCATTTCCAGGGCAAATCGGCCTGACATATTCTTTTGAGAAATCGTATGGATGCTATGTTCTTTGCTACAATTTCCCGCTTTTTTGCATCATTTCCCACTATATGTGCGGATACTCTATAACAACACGACCGAAGCTACGAATTTTCTGTAATAAGC
>JAVTVY010045728.1:0-21335 GCA_036873755.1 Hanleya hanleyi | reverse complement strand
ATTAATCGTTTTTTCTTCAGTCGCGATTTCTCTTCAATTTTCTCGATTGAAAAACGATCAGTCGCGAATCAGTCGCGAGGATATCGAGAAAAAAATGAGAAAAAACGATTGAACCTTTTCTGGAAAAAACCATTCTCTCGCGATATCGTTTTTGAATCGTTTACCCATGCGCGATCCGTTCTTGATCACGAATCTTCAATCGCGAGAGAATCGTTTTTTTCAAGGCGCGAGAGAATCGTGAGGCGGAGTGATATTTGACACATAGGCCGTGTTGCCGTCGTACGCCGCTCTATCCGCGAACTGGGAACTACATGTAATGTTGATTGTGGATTTGTCGATGGAAAAACCTATATTACTATACTATACTGTATAAATGCGCAAGATAACCGAATAATATATATGATTCACGATCTATAGTCTCCTACAAGCCGAAGTAGGGCGTATGCTGGAAATATCTATACATATACCTCTACCCTGCTTCCTGTGACGTTCGCGCTCAGATTTACTCTGGCGAAGCGTAAATGACAAAATTACATGTTTATTCAATAATCGTGTGAGTCGACAATGTATTAATGTTCAGTTATTCCCTTCATACTTTCGATAATTTCCTCATATATTCATGCAACTTGGTATAAACAATACAGGGTGATAGTCACAATATCTTGTTTTGTAAATACCGGGTACAGGTCATAAGTGGATTTGAGTTCGTCGTTGATTGCATTATCAGAATGATTACGGCACAGGCTTCATAGAGGTGTGAATGGGCGCATGGCGATAACCCAGAACAGCTTAGCCCTCCAGCCGAGAATTTCTAGGTTAATTAAGGTGAAGAATAGTGTAATTAAATATGTATATTTTGTTATAGTAAAACATACATTAGGAAAGGGTATCCATTCATGTTTTGGTACAGTTTTTAAACTATTGAGATGTGAATAAATTCAAAAAATCACCATCAAGTTAATTTTATTTATTATAAGAATATTCGCGGCAGTGATTGCATATTTATATCAAATACATATCACAATGGTGATTGAATCGCATATAACGGTTGGATTCGCATATGTACAATACTTTTTATTTTAATTTTATATTTTGATAAATGAACTATGAATGATTCCAAAGGGAAGCTCAAGCCAAAAACCAACTGAATAATATATAATTTCATCTCTTACTGGATTAACCAGTTGTGAAATTTTTTACAAATAGCCCGCGCTATATATTAATAATTAAGTGCTTTCGAAGACTCAAAACCCCGTATGACAATGTTATATTCAATACAGCGCCATCTATCTACACAAGGAAAATGGTGATCGTAGGACAAAAAACCACGCGTACAGCGAAAATCTGACGAATCAACTCAAAATTTCAGCCCGCACAGATGCCCAAAACGTTCACGAAAAATACTACACAAGAAATCTGGAATAATACCAGCTTTAAAACACAGAAATACCCAAAATAATAGACGAAATTGCAAGTGCAAATGACCCAATCTGACCATATCCGGGTCTGTGTCCCGTACAAAATATATGTAAATATGAAGTTATAATTATATGCATAACCATTAGTCCTATGTATATATATAGATATTTTTTTCAATTTCTTTCAATATCCCCATCGTATCTATATAACCGCCAACTGTACAGAAACACGCTATAGTTTTACACTAGGCAAAGAATGGAAAAGGAAGAAGAAAAAATGATCGAACTTTATATAGTCTGACTGAAGTGTTAGAAACTCGAACGTGTATGCGGGTCAGTCAGGCTGAACCAATGGCGTGCTACTTTCGGCTATAATCCTCAATCGTTTTTTTCAATCGTTTATATTTTCTCGATTAAAAAGCGATTGAATCGCGATATCGCTTTTTATTCGCGAGAATTTTCCCGATTGAAAAACGATTGCCAGCAGAAAAAAAAACCATTCGAACAGCGATCGCGAATGAATCGTTTATTTTGAAGAAAAAAAACCATTCCCTCGCGCCTTGGAAAATCGCGACTTCGAGAAAATTTGACGAAATAAACGATTCATTCGCGAACGATAATTGGAAACGGTGCCTAAGACATTTCAAGACATGTGACTGGATCTCACTTTTGTTACTTTTCTTCTCAGTCCGGTTTTTATATTTATTTATTTATATAAGAAACCCGACTGAGAAGAAAAGTAACAACTCTGAAGAAATCTGCAGAATATATGTGCGACTTCCTTATCTCGGCAAACAAGGAGAACGTATTGTTAACAGATGTGTTAATAAAGTAAAACGGCTATTAACAGGTGCCGCCAACTTTATCATTATTTACAATACTCAGAAGGTTTCCTCTATTGTGTCATACAAAGATTGTATTCCTGTAAAACTGAAAAGCTATGTTGTATATGAGTTTAGCTGCCCAGGATGTGGTACTAAATACATTGGCAAAACTGAACGATGTCTCTATTCGAGGTTAGAAGAGCACAGCCGAGACAAAAGTGAGATACCAAATGTTAAAATAATAGACCAAGCCAAGAATTGGAATGAACTATTGTTTAAAGAAGCACTTGCTATCAAGAGTAAAACACCACAAATTCAAAATCTGTCTGTCTGTCCAATTGTTTATATGTATTCCTGATGATGGCATAAGCACAGCCGAAATACAGAATATTTTATCACAATGACTTCCATTTTCGGAGTTACTTTTATCCTAGTTTATGTGAAATTGATCTGTGGGAACAATGGATTCTAGCTTAATTATCTAAACAACTATTTTAATTAAATATTTCCTCTATATCAAGCAGGGGAAACAATGTGAAACTGCATCAATTTTTCCTGAAAATTGTTCTAATTGGTGTATTGTTCAAACCAGGACTAGAAAGTACTCGGATAATTGTAGGGATAATCGTGGAGATAAGTACTTCATTACCATTGCGATTATTGCCATTTATATCCATGACAAATAAACCGTCGCCACCCAACCGCCAGCACTATTTGTCGGCGAATTAAACCACTCGGTCAACGGGCTTCACACGAAAATGGGAAGTAGCCAACCGGTAGTATTGAATGCGAACACACAGTACCTTTGTGGTGACCGTAATGACACAGCTCCCATATCTGAATACATGAAGATATGTTTTGTCATTCAGAAGCTGACCCTGTAACAGTATTTTCCATATTTTGGGATTAAAATATCTTAGTATAGCACAGATTCCAGTGCAGAAAATTGGTCGCGTCTCATGCGGGATTCGAACCAGTGACTACCAAAGTAGTCGCCAACACTATATGTCGGCGAACTAAACCACTCGGTCAACGGGCCTTCCACAAAAATAGGAGGTAGCAGGCCGGTAGTTTTGAAAGCGAACATACAGTACCCTTTTTATGATGGTGATGATTTTAATGTCTTAGTGTCACCAGAGGGCTACTGTTTTTCGCTTTCAAGACTACCAATGTTCTACTTCCTGGAAATCCCGTTAGCCGAATGGTGGCCAGTGGTTCGAATCTCGCGCGAGACTCGATCAATTTCCAGCACTACAATCTGTGCTATACTAAGATAGTATAATCCAAAAATAACCAAAATACTGTTATACGATCACCTTCTGCGATGACAAAGAAAATGGTCATTTGTTCATCTATGGGATCTATGGCATTCCGCTGATCAGAGGTGTACTGTATGTTCGCTTTCATGACTATCGATCTGCTACCTCCAATTTTTATAACTTAACCAGTTTTACCTATTTCAATGACATTTGATTTACTTTTGGCCCAAACTATCGTGAACTCTCGCTTTGCTATTCTCGAAAACCATCAGATACAAGCATCTAGTCCGTCATTCAATATTTCAGCCGTCGCCCATCAAAGAATTTCCACGTACATAATCCAAAGGCTTGATTCCTATAATTGCATTAGCACCAAATTAAAAGAATAAATAATAGTATACATAAAACTATGCTAGGTTCCGGCAAGACAGAACCGATCAATAGTTTTCATTGATGCCGGCAAAACATCATGATGTTCCATAAATATCAAATCCGTATCGCTGATCAGTATTTTTAATCCACATGATTTTCTTTAAAAGTCATTATCTAGAGAATGATGTATCTCAGCCACACTTTGATTGACAATGCTCATATGAACAACATGAGGAGCTTGGAGTACATGGGTTCAATCGACCCCTAACCCGGGTTAAACGGAATTAGACACAAGTTACTAAGTTTCTGCAATAATGTTCTATGATCTTGATTAAAATCGTCCCACTTAAAACAGGATCAAGCAAATGCTACTAGGCGAGATATGTATACGCCACATGCAGGTCCCACTGCGATATGACACAGTGGAGTATATATATATCCACCTTTACTGGATTTGAAGGAAACTACAGATGGCCCAAGCCAGCACATCTTATTTAGGCCTATATCTCTACAAATATAAAGCGGGCATTCTCTCTCGTCGACTTTACGACGAAAGAGATGATTACAATTTCGACATCGTAAACTATCCCTCTCTGGACAGTAATATACTCGAGGGACCTGCATTTGGCGCATACATATCTCGCCTAGTGGCATTTGCTAGATCTTGTGTTAAATGTAACGATTTGAATCAACTTCACAAACAAATATTGCAGAAAATTATAAAACATGGCCATACCATCGAGCGCCTCCACTCGAAGTTTCTCGAGTTTGGCAATAAATATCGCATGTTTTTAGCAAAATACGAGCGTAGCGTACAAATTCTATGGCGGTACGTTTCATAACTTGTGTCTAATTCCGCTTAACCCATGGCTAGGGGCCGTATGAACGTATGTATTTCAAGATCCTCGTGGTGTTCATAATAACACTCGTATGTCATTAGTTGTATGTATACGATGATATATCCTTTTAATTTGGTGCTAATATTACTATATGAAATAGGATTAAGAACGCGAAAATTCTTTAATGGACGACGGCTGAATAATGAATGACGGACTAGACGCTTGTACTGCTGTTCACAAAGGGATAGTTCACGATGTGGAAGTTGTAATCATCTCCTTTGTCCTAAAATCGACGAGAGAGAAGGCCCACTAAAGTTTTATTGAGATAAAGGCCTAAATATTATGTGCCGTTCCTACAAATCCAGTGAAGGTGGATATATATCCGTCACTGAGTGATTATCCCCAGCGAGAAGATCGTCTGTATTTGGTGAATGAGAAGGAACGGGCTTTGAATTGATCGGATTTCGAACGAAAGGTATTTTCTGTAAAAACGTAGATTCGTATGTTTTCAGAGTGCAAGGTGATGTTTTAGTGTCGAACTGAACGATTTTGCACAAACACGCTACCATTACCATCACCCTTTGAGGGCCTCAAGGGAGAACAGTTTACGTAAACTGATTGTGTCA
This sequence comes from Hanleya hanleyi, assembly GCA_036873755.1. Taxonomy (NCBI): domain Eukaryota; kingdom Metazoa; phylum Mollusca; class Polyplacophora; order Lepidopleurida; family Hanleyidae; genus Hanleya; species Hanleya hanleyi. The sequence continues at coordinate 15,997 of JAVTVY010045728.1, read as the reverse complement.
CCCTCTGAAAATAAAGAATTTATGTTGCGTTTAATTCACGTTTATTCTTCTCTGCTCTCTATATTTAGGTCCCTTCATAAGGAATGTTTCAGTTCCTCGATTTCATTACTTATTATATCGAGAATATCAGACGTTACCAGTCATGATGAGTTTGCATGTTGTATAAGTCAAGTTCGACCCGTACGTGTCGGCCATACACAGAACCGACATGCACTTGTTATGCTCACGCCCCCCAATGGACGGTAGATGTGTTTATGTCCACCAAAAATTAAGTTTTTAATTTGAAGATCAACACCTCCAGCGAAAGTTTTAATTCAATTTATGTAGGGAAAAATTAAATTTGGCACAAATAATACATTGATTTATGTAATGAAAATATATGTTCATTGTTGAAGAAATATGCAAAATTTTATTTGAATATGACTTAATTTTTTGCCATCCCGGGTGAATAAAAATAGCATGGGAATACATTTTTAAGTTGCCTTTAGATATAAGGTGTCACATCTAGATATATGAGTTATTTACGTGTCATCCGAAATTTTGATTAAAAGCATATGTCACGCATTTAATTTCATTCTTCGGCTATTCATAAGTGTTAATTAAAGTCTATGTTGAAAAGAGATGCATCGTTTCCAACTTAAACGGATTGTCAGATCAGACGATTAAAGGGAACACGCGTACGACTGCATGACGCCCCCTTCCCTTTCCATCATGCTGGTGACCACTGCCGGTGGCTCAAACATGTTTACCTAACAAATACTGATGAACTAATCAAATAATTAATTTTCGTCAAACTTTTAACAAACAATTTTAAATATTCAGTAGATTTACACTGTTTATAGTTAAGTTGGTTTAACGAAATTACCGGCCATAACTTGAAAGCCGCTTTTTACACCTTTTCTCACAAACTTTACTGCGTTTTTCAGGTTGGTCATCTAAAATGTTATTTGGCGTAAATTCGTGAAATTCTGAATACATCCCTGTACGTATGTATAACTGAATTTACCTCGCTTTTCTGCATGGTTCCTACGGTTCAATGTTATCAACGATTTTGACGGTTCGTTGTTCGCCTTTACTCTAATCGTTGAATTGTGAACATCCCTGATATGAAATTTGAAATTCATAAACCGAGGTACTCGTGTTTGGTGTTAAATAATACTGTAAGAATCTAAAAAAAACTCTAGGTGAAAACTCGGAAAAGTAAAGTTTGGCAAACCACCTAATTTGGTTGTATTAATCAACAAAATACAATTTTCATAACATTAGAATTTTCTGCATGCATATAGGTTGGCTATCATGCTTCTAATCTTGTTTCCAATGTTTAATACTGTGTTTATTTATGACTAAATGAAATAGTGTAATTTGTTTGGTTGCCGATTGTTATTTTGGAAATGTTTACCACCGCATTTTTCTCATCTTCAGTGTCTAGAACATTCAAACCAAACGCCACGCCCGTAAACATAAAAGAGATTAATTGCACGGTTCTGAAAATTATCGACCAATTACTGCGTGGGCGGAGCCTATTAAACTATTTGAGTCGATTTATCAAAACTGAGATCAAAGGGAAATACTTAATAGTAACGAGATGGTGTTCATATTTCACTTGCTTGGATCCAGATATTGTTGCTTCCAGCTATATTGTTCTTGTAATTACTAAGCATAAATATTGTCCGAGTAAATTTGTTGATATATTCTTCATGTCAATGGACAATGGATGTGATGGAATATCACTTAAAGTACGCCGTACGTGTTATTTGGTTATAAATTCTGAGTGACATTGAACGATTGTAGACGACAAAGCACAAAATATTCGTCAATACAGGTGGAACATCACGCCCCGCGGCATGCACTATCTGTATATTATGAAACCTTCGCTTATCACAGTAGCTCGCCTCATATGTTCTCGCCTCCCGCAAGAGTTCGAATTTTGTTTTGGAGTCTTGAGGTTGAGCTGAATATGCCGATATTTGCGGAAAGTCAACCCGGATCCACAAGATTATGTAATCCTTTGGCCATTTCCTCAATCTCAAATTGCACTGTATATTGTGCAAATTATAGGCCTATTAACAACAATTTACATCAAACAGCTCGTGTTACAGAATAGACATATGTGACGAGCAAATGAGATCTATGAACATCTAAATTTTTAGTGAGTTTAAGTGAAGAAAATAGGCTTATCTGACATACGAAATAAAGACGAAAATTCCATATCGGTATTGATTTCCTAAATTCGGTAATTTCGGATTATACCCTCTTAAGGATGTCCGCTGGTGGTAAATCAAAGTAATTAACTTTTTGAATAATGTGTGTTGTTGCATTCATAATTGTGTAATGTGAGAAAAAAACAAAGAAAAAATATAGGTTGGTGTGCATTGTTTAGCTGTAGGCAACGTTAAGTGGACTGGAATGAAAGTAACTCCGAAAAGTGAAGTCATTGTGATATTCTATATTTCGGTAAAGGTTATACCATCGTCAGAAATATATTCCTGACGATGGTATAACCTTTACCGAAATATAGAATATCACAATGACTTCACTTTTCGGAGTTATTTTCATTCTAGTTTGTATAAAACTAATCTGTGGGACATCTGGATTAAGTGGACTGACCCATTGCTCAATTTGATAACACAGAAATCATAGGGAATAGCCCTAGTTTTGAAGCATATTCATGAAAAATTCATATAAATAGTATTTAACTTTTTCTTATATTCTAACTGTTTGCAGATAATCACAACGTCTATCAAAATTCATCAAATTGGATGGATGTTGGTGTGCAAAATTCTCGGCTAGAAGGCTTTTAATGGGAATTCCTATCTCTTAACCTAGGAAAGGGAGATAACCCAATAGGAGAAACAGGCAAAATGGATGCCAAAGCCAAAAACCACCAGCAGACATCCTTAATCGAGTCAATGCACGTGTAACACTGAAACAAGTCAAAGAACAGAAGTCCAAACATGTATAGCTTCTGAAGACAGTACGTGATGGGAAATTATTAGCTAAGATAGTTATTTCTTGCGTTTTATGATTCACTAAATGCTCGTGTTTGGGATACCAGTCGGTAGTAGGCCCGTCGTGTTGACTCTACCCCTTGTATCTGCAATATAACAAAGTGGTCTTAAACATGATATAACTATTACGAACATAACTAAACACTGTTATCTATGGAATAAAGTAATAAATGAATGGATGGAATTTCACAGATTCGTATGGATGTTACCAAAATGCAAATGTTCATAACCGTTCTTCTTGGGAAAGTTCTCTGTTCCGCCCGAGGATAGATATCACAGGCGTAATTTCGACCGTTCCCACAGAGGTCACTGAATTCCCTCTCATTGTACCACATGAAAGTATTTTCCTAAAAACTGAGGCTAACTCCTTAGCTTTGAAACCGTACAAGATCGGATTTATGCAGGAATTGAACCACAGAAATGAGTATAAGGTCTTATAAACTGCACCGGGCCATGCTGCTTCGTCATCGAGGAATGTCACCACTGTCAAAATAACATAACCGAAGAACCATGCGCAAAACAGGCGGAACAGTATCACTGATATGTGAGCTTGTCGTCGCTGTTGTAGAGCCAGTGATAGCGAATTTGTCTTGATGTACGAGAAGAGCTTGCAGTAAAAGATGACGACGAAAACGACAGACAATACGAAAAGAACAGCAAAGAAACCGAGTTTTTGGTAAATCGAGTCAGATCCAATGGCAAAACACAAAGCAACAGACGTCTGGACGCGGATCCGGGCAGAGTAACTCTCGGGAGTGCTTGCAATGCCATAAATAAACGCATCAGCGAAAAGGCACATCGTGGTTGAAGCGATAAACTTTCTCCAATTAAACACCTCTCTTTGCTGGTGTATTGGACTGCAGACCAGTTTGTAGCGACTATAGCCTATGAGGCACTGTAAATGCAAGGCAAATAAGAACAGAAACGGCATCAGATGGATTGCCATTCCGCATACGAACGGATTAACATACCCACTCAATTGGCCTGCGATGCTGCACGGGATAATGAAGCAACAAACTGTGAAGTCGATGACGGCTAGATACACAATAAGCCCATGGTGCGTTGTCCTCAGCCTCTTCTCCACGATCGGAGATAAAAGTACAAGAGAATTTCCCATACAGCCGAGTATCATCAGCAATGCCAAAATGACGATATATGGATAACTCAGAGAGTCTAATCTGGTTGTCAACATGTTCGTCCTTTCAGTGCTACTGTTGCCAGCGCTAACGTTCACCATTTTAACTGTGGCGATTTCTATTGTAACGAGGATCCTTTACACAAGTAATAGGTGGATGCTCTGACGTGTTATCGTTTCGCTTTCAAGTAAGCTATAGCTTATGTGTATATCACAAACTCATTCGGGAAGTTGAGTGATCATTGGCGCATGAAGAATCCATGGACTGTGAAGTGTAAATTGATGTCTTCACTAGAGTGCGTAATCTGTTACCACAGACATCAGGTACATGTGCTTTCCCCTCACCGTGAAATTATCACCTCAAACTTGGATAGGTCTCTCCAGAGAATAGTTCGTCCAGGAAGAAACTGCTGAGCCAGAGACCATCGAACGTGTTAGCGACCAGATCCCCGCTGTAATCTACCTATTGCAGTAACTGTCTTCGTAATATATCCCAGTGTTATATAATATCTGGTTTGTTCCTGATTGAAGTCTGCTTAATATCATGAAATGGAAGTAAATTCAAAATGCCAGAGGCTAACTGTCTACTGCTTAGATAAGCCGGGACATCTACCCAATCTATCTGCCAGATATCCATTTCCATCATATGTAGCCCCAAGCATATCGTCATCCTAATTTCAAGTAACCGAATGCCTTGTCAACATGGACTGTGTGAATCGTTAGTTAGCGTACCCAGATATGGATTTGTGAAAATAGTACTGATCAATTCTACAATACTTGGCTGAAGAGTAAGCCCAAATGTTTTAGATGTATTCAATTACATTAGGAAGATACAATATTCCATCAAATAGTACGGGATATGTACAATAACAACAACAATTCGAGACAAATCAAAGGGACCTGGACAACGCCCATCCGGCCAAAGTCACGCGATATATCAATAATGTTCAGTGATAGTAGCACTTGACGAGAGGAACATCACTATGTCTTCCCGGCATGATTGAAATATGCTGACCGCCCCCTCTCCCTCTCGAGAAAGACTCTTTGTATAAATATCAAGTCCCAAAATAATATATATGCAGGCGCTTTCACAAACCGATCCATTCAAATTACAACACATATAAGGGAAGTGGGAAGAGGTGCCGACATACTGACTACGTCACATGACTTCACAGAATAGTCTTCCGGTTAACCTATTCTAAAGCACATACCAAGAATCTAACGATTCATGATATGTATTGTATCTCAGGTACGCTTTTATTGTACCTGTTCATGTGGCAACTTGGATGATATGACCACACGGCCTCTAGCACCGGCATAAGCGGTATTAGATATAAATCTAGAGAGCTATGATGGAAATGCTCTGACAACTCGTATACTGGTAATTGGTGAGCTGTTTCGCTGTGACAACTCGTACATTGGAGATTGGTGAGCTGTATCGTCGTCAGATGTAAATGACGGCAATTAACACAAAAGACCAGTCTGTAAGGCCCGATGTCGACCCAGCATCAACTTCCCACAAATGCCAACATATATCAAAGACCAAAAGGTCTGTACAGGGGGCGGGCCTCGAGGACGAAACGTCCACCAGCAGAATCTCGCCATATACAGGAACAAATTCTCATTCACCAAACGCTATATAGACGATCTTTTCGCTGTGGATAATCGCTATATAAATGACGCAGTGAAGGATATATATCCACCTTCACTGGATTTGAAGAAAACTACAGATAACCCTACATGCACATCATATTTAGACCTGTATCTCTATAAAAATGAAGCGGGCCTTCTCTCTCGTCAACTGTATGACAAAAGAGATGATTACAATTTCGACATCGTAAATTATCCCTTTCTGGACAGTAATATTCCAGTGGGACCTGCATATGGCGTATACATATCACGCCTAGTAGCATTTGCTAGATCCTGTGTTAAATGTGACGATTTTGATCAACGTCACAAAACATTGTTGCAGAAACTTATAAAACAGGGCTACACCACCAAGCGCCTCCACTGTAAGTTTCTCAAATTTGGCGATACCTATCGCATGCTGATAGCAAAATACGAGCGTAGCGTGCAAGATCTATGGCGTTACGTTTCGTAACTTGTGTCTAATTCCGCTTAACCCGGGGCTAGGGGCCGTGTGAACCCATGCACTTCAAGATCCTCATGGTACTCATATGAGCAGTCACAATCAAAGCGTGACTGAGATACATCATTCTTTAGATGATGACTTTAAAAAGAATATTATGGATTAAGAATACTGATCAGCGATACGGATTTGATATTTTTGGAACATCATGATGTCTTGCCGGCATCATTGAAAACTGTTGACCGCTTCTCTCTTGCAGGAAACAAGCCTATGTTTATGTATACTATGATTGTCTTTTTGAATGTGGTGCTAATACTGTTATAATACTGGAATATGGAATAGATCTTTGGATTATGGACGCGGATATTCTCTAATGGACGACGGCTGAATTATGAATGACGGACCAGACGCTTGTAATTATGCACAACTTTCAAGAAGTTTGGATACCATAATAATCATCATAATAATTCCATTTTAAAGCAAGATGACTAATAATAACCAATACCGAAAGTGATCGTAAACCCTCAAGTAAAGTTTTCATCAAATGAAAGACCATCGGAAACAATGAGTAAACTGCAAATAAAGAATGCTATTCTATGGTGGTCTGTTGCAATCATATTTAGGTCCAGTGACGTCACACTGCCTTAATACATATATTTCAAACTGTGTATGCGCTTTCCAATGCTTGATTCAAGCTTAAGGTGTATAATTTGAGTTTCAACACAGACTCACTGTTCAATGTGCATGTTTCGCCAAAATCTGGGAGATGGCAACTCATAAGTGTCAAGTCAATTTGCATATTCATTTTAATTTCCCCGACTTTGATGAAACATGCACATTAAACAGTGGATCTGTGTTGAAACTCAAACTATACACACCTCGCAAGTCTAATAATACCCATGTTGACTATGCGTACTACCTGTTTCTCAGCAACATTGTGTCCCTGCATATTCGTAAAGGCGTTCAAGATTAATTAATAATGATTAATGAATTAATAATTTAATACTAATTTAAGAAAAATAAAAAACAATAATACAGATGGAGCTATAGATAATGGAATTAAGTGGAGTTAGGATATCCTCCTATATCATTCAGTTTTGCCGGAAATCAACTAAGACATCTTTCACATAATGTAATATTCGAGGTCAAGATTAAATCAGACCATTTAGCCTTCTATATATTTTATTTGTTGGTTTCGAGACATCCAGTGACCTACTTGTCGAGCAATTGAACGTCTGTTTCCGATTTAACAATCTTAGTCGAGAAGGCCAAGCTCTTGGTCAAATGCTGACTTTTACAGCAAACTTGGGATGCCATATATATCATTTCTGCAAAACTTTGGAATGATCGATTGATCCCCGCAATTTAGCTTCAAAACAGCGACGATTTTAAAGCATAAATGTCAAAGGTAGCGCATTAAAAGGCGAGACTCTTATTGTTCTTCTGATGACTTTTGTCTTTACCTTAAAATGGATTTCGCCCCTTGATGTCCGTGCGAATACCTCGCAAGTGATAACTTTGAAACGCTTTTTTCAGATTTCCGTGAAATCGGCACATCTGCGTGAAGGTGGCGCAACTGGGGTGGATGTTCTTTTGCGTCCGTTCCTGTCCGTACCTGTCTGTGCGAATTCTTCGCGATGACTTTAAAACCCTTTGCTGGACTCCGAAATTTGGCATATGCATTCCTTGCAACAAGACGTTGATTGGTATTGCGTTACAGCAATAGAAACCACTATAGGGTTCATTCCATTTTTCCATGCTGCAAGCGATAACTTTGAAACACTTTGTCGGATACCTCCGAAATACCTTACCTCTCCGGGTAAATTTGATTTGCATAGACCTTGAGATGTTGCTTGGGTTGCTTTTCGCCATTTTCACCACCTGCATATACAATGCCATGAGGTGTCGCTTGGGATTGAATTTCTATCACTTGCGCTTATAGGTGGCACCGCCTGGTGACAACTTCTAAATTTGGTTTCCGAGCAATAACTTGAGAACAGCTCATTGGATTTTTCCCAAATTTGGTAAACGTATACCTTGCCATGAGATGTCAGTTGGGGTTGTATCTCACCCTCCTTGCATACAGGTGGCAAAATCCCAAATTTGTTTTCGGGCATTAACTTGAGAGCTGCTCATTGGAGTCTTATAAAACTAAGCATGCATTTACTCAATTGCGCCTATAGTTGGCGCCACCTGGCGGCAAAATCCGAAAAAAATCCTGGTAATTGAGAGCTGCTTATTGGATTCTTCTCAAATTTGATATGCATACATGTATACCATTCTATGAGATGTCGCTTGAAATTGCATTTCGCTGTTACCTGTTGGCAGAATCCGAAATTTGTTTCTGAGCAATACCTTGAGAACTGCTCATCGCGTTATTCTCAAATTTGGTAGCCATATGTCATGAGATGTCGCTTGGGATTGTGTTCCGCTCACTTGCGCCTGCAGGTGGCACCACCTGATAGCAAAATCAAATTCGGTTTTCCTCCTTCGATTCTTCTCTAATTTGGCATGCAGATACCATACCATGAAATGTCTCTTATATTGTCTTTCGATGGTTTCCTTCTAAACGTAGCACCACCCGGTAACAAAATCCGAATTTTGTTTCCGGGCAATAACTTGAGAAATGTTCATCGCATTCTTTTAAAATTTGGCATGCATATGCCATGTCAGGATATGTTGCTCGGAATGGCGTTTCGCATACTTGCGCTTACAGGTAGCGCCACTAGCTGGACAATTTAAATTTGGTTTCCTGGCAATAACTTAAGGACCCCTTATCGGATTCTTGTCAAATTTGGTTTGTAGATACCATGTGATCGCCCACTTGAACCTACAGGTGGCACTACCTGATGAGAAAATCTAAATTTGTTGATTAACCCTACCTGGCCTGGCGTGGGGGGGGGGGGCGGAAAGTGCCCCCCCTAGTGAACTTTTCTCTGCTGCTCCGAAACGACAAAACCGAAGAGGCTGAAACTTGGTGACTTTTAAGCTTATCTTATTGGGGTCATTTTGAGCCTATTTTCATATACCCTCAGGCAGAGGATCATGGATAAATTCAAAATGGCGGCCATGTGGTATCCGCGAAAGTCGTGTTTTCCAATCTTTTCGCTCCATTTCTTCACATTGTCCTTGCCTAAAAGGCATTGAAAGTATAATATTTATGCAAAACTAATTATTCCCTATTTTATTAGATTTTTTTTCCAGAGAAAAATCTGAAAAATGAAAATTTTGAAAAATCGACCCCAAAAAGGCCGTAAAATGACTTCCGAGAAGATGACGTCACTGTGACGTCATCATGCGGCCATCTTGGATTTTTTTACATTTCCCGATAGAGCTTGAACCCAAGATAATGTGTGGCAAGTTTCAGCGCTCTAGCCTTAGTGGTAGAGAAAATATATAGGGGGGCACTTTCCGCTCCCCCCCCCCCAGGCTGCGATACACCCCAAATCGCCCAGGCCAGATAGGGTTAAGCATCATGTAAGCATCCTTGCAAACAAATATGACAAGAATTTCCAACATTTTCATATCAGCCCATACCTCATGAAACAAACTAGTAGTATTTGCCTTCCTCATCTATATACCTGATACTAACGACTCTCAAATCTATCGCTGCAATTTCTTCGGGGGATCTCGCATGACAATCCTGCCTTCGGGCACTTTGGAATTCATTTTCAATTTCTCTAAGATACTCGGTGTAATGAATTATTACTTCGTTGTTTCCTTTTCGTTCAGACAGTCCGGTCAATTGTCAAGTCATCTTAGGGGTCACGTCCAATCAATCGAGACGGTTTTTCGAGAAGCGAGTAAAACCGATAAATATCTCGTCTCGAAGGGTCCCGGTTTATTTCTATCGATTATTGTCCCGGTCTGCTCCCGGTTTTCTCTCGAAGCGCAAGAACATCTCAATCCTCCTCGAAATAACTCGACATGCTTCGAGACTGGTATCAAGATGCCATCAAATGAAAGTTTGAAGCATTCGGAAGGCGTATGCTTGGTATATATATACCCTGTGGCAGAGAGATTAATCTCGGCGAATACATATGCATTTAAATGAATTAGACTGAACATGAGTCATTTAATAATATTGTGTCATTCAGTCTACAGATATGTAGTCGCAGGCTTGCTCAGACAGCGCGATTTCTCCAAACGTTACGAATGGAAAGAGCGAAACATCGCCGATCCAAAATGTATAACCTGGCTCATTATTATTCAGTTATTCTGAACTTGTTTTTAGAGTTTGAATCACTTTATAAGATACGTCCAGGAACTGCGAATAGAAATGAATTATGCAAATCTAGGATAAAATTCCATATGTTCTCTGAAAGTTAATCCGAATGGGATATCTTTATCGTAAGAGATTTCCCTTGTATTCAGAAATAAAGAGACTATCAAGATCACAGGAGCGTCTGCCAATTCACTGAAAACCGGAGAATATAAACAGAAACGCTGGAACGAAGTTTTCGGACAAACAAAACGCGATATCGTTTATAGTAAAATGTAACCGTTCCTATAAGGCGTGATTGCCGTCTGAATTGCTTCTATCATTCGGTTAATTTCCTAGATACATGAAATCAGCAATAAATAATAGAACGTGAGCATATTATCAAGCTCCGTGCCAACAGTTCCCTGTTGTTTCAAGCCGACGGGTTTCCACAGACTGACTGTGGCGTGAATTACCAAAACCTCTAGCTCGCCAGTATTTCCACTAACCACTTCCAGGCAAGCTTATGTCAGAAATAAATGTTGTTGATATATTCTTCTCATTTGAACTATATCACATATCACAGGACAGTAATAAAAAAATGAAATACCGTATGCAATGAATACTTCCAAATTATAAAACATATCACACACCGAGGTGAAGCACCGGTCAAGCTGTTAACAAATGTAGTAGTCACCCGGAATGATGAACACGGATAACTTTTTTTAAGTCCGATATAGCCGTCAGAGTAAAAACCCCAAATATATAAATATTCAAATGTTCAGACAAAACCAAATTATGCACTTTCGCAGCAGAATACATCCACCAATCTTTCATGTATTATGTACATGCTTGTACATTGACATAAAATATATAGCGCAAACGTTCTATAATATTACAAATATAGACTTGCGTTTCAAAACGTATTTACTGCATATTCAAGATGGCTAAAAGCATTGTACACAAATTTATACATGTGAACATACGAACGCACGGACATGCCTGCGATAAACGACACTTACCCTATCAGTGCGACAGGGGTTAACTCGATCCACAAGAAGCCGTACAAGGCAACATACACGCTGAAGGGCCTGTATAAAACAAGTACAATTCAATCAAATTGACAGCAACGAGTATTGTGCGGCTAAGTCATACTTTATACACACGATATAGTGGAATGCAACATCGTACACGAATTATTATGAAAACAAAAGAATAATAATAGGAAACATTCACAAATGCTTCATTTATATGCCATAATTATACATCGAATTATTGCATTTACTATGTCTGCCGTACATCGGATCCAGAAATGAATGAACAACCCACCATTTCCACAATCCAAAGAAACGATTCTACGATCTCTAAACCCCAGAATCCAGGAATACGAAAGCCAGCTACTAAATATATCTCATTCATTTACTTTACGAGATAGCAACGATTACAATTATATTTTGATATATGCATTAACAAATGACTAATGACACCGAATACCAGGTACGTATGTTTACAATCAGCTCGTTTCAGCAAACAGTAAGTATACCATAGATACAGTGTACCACATAGCAGTGTGCCCTTCCGGCGGGAGAAATGATATTACTCTGCTCAATAAGTCAAAACAAGGTAAAATATATACGAATAAGTTGGCGCCGAGAGTCTGTCCTGAGACGGCACTCAGGTCTAATAAAGAAAAGGAAATATAAAAACAATGCAACGGAATACTCATGTCGACGCCGTGAACTCCTGAAAGTCTAATTACAGGAAATTAACAAAGTTAGTTAAAACACCAAAACGGCGGGAAATCAATGTGAGGGTCCAAACCAGTGCGTTCGCATGTCGTACCGGGGATCTGAACCAATGCGCCAACATGTAATACAATCTCAAACAATACAATAAACAATATATAAAATGTGACATGGCCCCACAATTCCCCCGCGACAAGAAATGATGTCCTCATCATTTGTCTTTGCGCACAACACTAAGAATTGCCATGGACACCTCATCCTGGATACCAGAGAATATGTCTGTAGATGCCAGGGACTGTAAAACACTAACGCGATTTACCCAGTCAGGTTGCATTTGAGTGACATACTCACCTGACCTCATTCATTGTGACGGCGTCCTTGACCTGGTAGGCACCGGCGATCCCAAACACGACCTTGTGGCAGCTCCAGACTGACTGAAGCTCCTTCATCACCATCTTGTTCCCTGAGGGATGAACTGGCACCGTCTTCCTCTTCAATCGAAGTGTGATCGTCATCACGGGTGTCAGTCTGATCCTCTTCCACAGTGTGGTCGTAGTCGTCACCATACTGACACTGTGGTAAACTCCTGTCACCTATCTTGGCAGAAACAACAGGCTGGTCATCGGCGGAGGTAGGTCCACCGTCGTCTGTTGCTTCCTGTCCCAAAGGCTGCCTACTCACGGCAATGAAAGAATCGTTGTTGTCGTCATTGGTGCTCTCATCCCCATTTGAGGAAGATTCATCTTGAACCATAGCCCTGGTTCTTGGTCCGGTAGGCTTCCTCGGAGGTGGCTCTTCAGCTTCAACGGAAATCGAACCAATGAGAAGCAGATGGTTGCGGTGTAGTGTCCGTTTCCGACCTTCGCCGTCTTCTCGTTGTACTTCATACACAGGAATATCCTCATTGGGCTGCCGAAGGACAACATATACATCCTTCTCCCAATGGTCGGCGATCTTGCGTTTTCCTTCGAATGCAAGGACTTTCACCAGAACCCGGCCCCCCTTTTGTACTGCAGCACCTCGCACCTTCTCATCATAGCCCTTCTTTTGTCGTGTCGTGACTTGGTAGCAGCCCGAGATGCCAGCTTATAGGATTCTTGCAGCTTCTGTCGTAGGCTGTCTAGACTGATTAGAAGGACCGTTAATATCAATACCAAAGGCAAGATCTACAGGTAACCTGGGTTCCCGATCGAACATAATTAAAAATGACGATTGCCCAGTACTCTCATGTCGTGTACAGTTATAGGCATGCACTAATGGCGCAACGAATGCTTTCCAGTTAGACTTCTGATCTGGTTGTAGCGTGCCGAGCATACTAAGTAATGTCCTGTTGAAGCTTTCCGTCATCCCATTTCCCATGGGATGATAAGACTTACTAACCCCTAGCACAGAACAGTTCCTTGAACAGTTTTCCTTCAAAATTAGCTCCTTGGTTCGAATGAATACGCTTCGGTAGACCATAGTGGACGACGAACTCGTTGAAGAAAGCGTCAGCAGTCGTCTTAGCTGGCATGTTACGGGTCGGTATAGCCTGAGCGTATCGGGTGAAGTGGTCTGTCACGACGATTATGTGTTGATATCCACCCTTCGATGACTGTAAAGTTAAGAAGTCCATACAGACGAGTTCTAGGGGTTGTGTTGTTACAATACTCACCAGCGGTGCCCTTGTATTAGTTGGAGACGTAATCTTCAGACCTCGTTCGCACTTCGTGATCCACTTCTCCACATCCTTATGCATGCCAGACCAATAGACACGATCCTTCAGTAGGCTAAGGGTACGGTCTCGTCCCGGATGACCAACATCTGTATGTAATCCACGCAATGCCTGAAAAACATGTGATTTAGCAAGAACTAATTGTCTAGTAGTCTTACCATCTTGACTCAGCTGTCGATATAAAACCCCATCATGAAGTGTCAGCTTGTCAAACGTCCGATACATGGACCAATGCTCTGCTCCCGAAGGAAGATTACTATATTCCGGCTTCCATCCGTCCTTGACGTGCTGGACTCACAGACTCAGAACCCGATCTTGACCCTGGGCGCATCTCCAATCATCTCCACCCATACTGTTTGCTGAGACCCAGATGATGGCGGATCGACATCATCCGTGACATCAGGAGATAAACACAGAGTCGCTACAAACGGTTGACTTGTCATGTTGCAGACATGTTTCACAGACTTCATCCCGATCACTTTATCCAGCCCATCTGAATCCAGTGCGCTCATCGTTGGAAGTCTGGAAAATCCATCGGCGTCTGCGTTCTTCTTCCCGCTCCGGTACTCTATACTGAAATTGTAACATGCCAGACTAACCAGCCAGCGGTGACCAGTCGCATCAAGGTTAGCTGTGGTGAGTACATATGTTAAGGGATTGTTGTCGGTCTTGACAACAAAGCTCTGGCCGTACAGATACCCATGGAACTTCCCGCATATGGCCCAGTGCTAGAAATTCCAATTTGTTCGCTGAGTAGTTGCTTTCAGACTTAGAAACTGTTCTGCTGGCGTAGCTGGTTACCTTCATCATGCCATCCTGCTCCTGGTACAGCACGGCACCAAGACCCTTCGTACTGGCATCAGTAACTCGAAAGGCAGAGAATAGTCAGCGTAACCTAGTATAGGCGGCGATGAAAGCAGTCCCTTCAGCTGTTGGAAAGCGTCCTCCTGTTCTTCACCCCAGTGCCATGGTACCGCTACCGGTTTACTCCTCTTCTTCGACTGACTTAATTTCTTCGGCGACGTGGGTGGCATCAGCTCTGAAAGAGGCTTGGCAATGTGCGAAAAATTACAGACAAACTTACGGTAATAACCGGCAAACCCCAAGAATCGGCGGACCTCTTCAGGGCTCTGAGGAGTCGGCTAGTTGACTACCTTGCTGATCTTGTCTGGATCGGCTACAATTCCTTCTGACGACACGACGTAGCCAACATACGTCATCTTGTCTTGAAGAAAGGAACGTTTCTTCCGAGAAACAGTCATGCCACACTCACGCAGTCGTTCAAGAACCGGCTCTAAACGCTTCAAATTGTTCCTCTAGCTTCAACGAGAAGATGATGATGTCATCGATGTACACTAAGCAAATGCGGAGGTTCAAACCATCGAGTACCTGTTCCATTAGACGTTGGTATTTGGCTGGAGCATTCACCAAACCAAACGGAATACGGTTGAACTCATAGAAGCCCAATGGTCCAACAGTGAAAGCAGTCCGTTGTTTGTGATCATCCCATTTTTCAACGCTCTTCAGATCTAATTTAGAGAAATAAGTTGCTCCAGATGAAGACTCCAACATCTCCTCGATTCTAGAAAGCGCGTAAGAATCTCGTATAGTTTTCTGGTTCAGTTGACAGAAGTCAATGCATATGGGCAACTTGCCATCTTTCTTGCGAGCAAGCACCACGTTCGATGCCCACGGGGAGTGAGAAGGGCGAATAACTCCGGTGGCCAACAGTTCCCGTAAATGATTCCTAATTTCTTCGTGCCTCGGTGGCGGAATATGGGGATGGAGCTGCTTAAATGGCTTTTCGTCTGTCAGGTAAATGTTGTGTTTCACACTTTGGGTGTACGCCCCAACTCCAAATCACTGCAAGCAAAAACAGTACGATACCTAGCTAACAAATCGCTACACAGGCTTACCTCCTCTTGACTGGATTTCGGCGTTCTAACCTCTATCTGTAACATCATTTCCATGAGATCACTCATCGGTGCGGCAACAGAGGACTTTTCCGATACCACCGGTTGCAGCTCACATATCACAGATCTGGGAGAGACTACCATAGTTCTTGTGGTCACGTTGTGAATGTGGACCTCTACACAATCTGTCTT
>JAVTVY010045727.1:0-21153 GCA_036873755.1 Hanleya hanleyi | reverse complement strand
ATGAATTGAAAGGTCTTCAAGGGGAACCGTTGCTAGGGACGTTTTACGAGATGGAATTACAGCCTGTCATAAAAACAAAGCAAGACTACTACACGGTGGAGCAGATTTTGAAAACGGAACGTCGACGTGGCAAACTGTTTCATTTCGTCAAATGGCAAGGCTGGCCCAGTTCCTTCAATTCCTGGGTCGCTGCCAACCAGGTGAAACGGCTATAAAGCCAGACACCACTGCCGTTCTCCTACATTCCACGTCCAACCATGAACACGGTGCAACCGTCTCTGAACACAGCGTCTTCCAAAACGCGCAAAGTGCAAGTAGGCTTTGGTGTACTAGTGCTAACCCTGCTGAGTGTGTTGTACGGAGGTGTGGTTTACGACGTAGCCTATGTCAGCACGTTACTTAACCAACTGAGAACACCAGCCATCAGTGAAACCGGTCTACAGAGAGCACCAGTCGTATCCAGCCCAGTCACCACCACCGCCACACCCCGTGTACAAGCCACAACGAGTGTAAGCTCCACACTTACACCAAGAACACCCACTACGTCTGAAGACCCACCGGATTTCATCCCTCACAGTGAACCGACAACGACGACGACCCACGTTGTACCCATCACCACCATCATCATCCCTGAACGTGAACAGACAACGACAACCGACGTTGTGCCCACCACCACTCCAGTTCACTCGTACCAAATTTACAAGAGCGGGTTACCACGACAGCGGATACACCTCCAACCATGGACCCTCGTGGCAGCATCCCTTCACCTGCGTCATCGCAGGACCGACGGGCTCCGGCAAAACGCACTTCGTCAGGAAGCTCCTCGAACACGCCGACAGCATGATCACTCCACCCATTGCCAGAGTCGTGTGGTGTTACGGAGAATGGCAGGAAGCGTATGCAGCAATGCCCCACATCACGTTCGTGGAAGGCCCACCTAACCTGGCCGATTTGGAACCCGACACCTTGGTGGTTCTGGATGATCTCATGGCGGAGACGGATGCGCGGGTCACCCAACTCTTTACCAAAGGCAGCCACCATCGACGGCTCAGCATCATCTACATTGTGCAGAATCTGTTCAGTAAAAACAAAGAACATCGGAACATCAGCTTAAATGCCCACTACCTGGTGGTCTTCAAAAACCCGAGAGATACCACTCAACTGCTGCACCTGGCGAGACAGATGTATCCCGGCCGCACACCGTTTGCATTGGAAGCCTTTAAAGATGCCACAACCCCTCAGCACGGGTATATGCTCTTCGACCTGAAGCAAACCACCCCCGACCACCTTCGACTACGGACCGGCATCTTTCCCGGAGAGACTCACCACGTGTACATGCAAAAATAATGTAAACACACCTACAGTGGCTCCCCCAGCTGGGGTGTGTGTGTGTTTTGATGATGGGGATAATAAAAAAGAATGAATACCACAGCAGGGTTGTGTTCTCTGAAGTAGATAAAAAGAGCAGAGTTGTGGGTTCTAGCATTAGTTGTACAGGATGTCTGCGCGAGTACGGAAGCACGCTCCCACGCTCCGTGTATTGAAGACGGCCCCACCCGAGTTAGTCCGAACCATTGTACGCGGTGCGGACCCTGCTCTCGTGTGCTGTCTGTGCGAGATTGGACTCAATATCTTAAAAGGCAACGTACCACTGACTCCGGCTCAGAAGACCAAGTTGGCCAAGCATAAGACAGGTCTAAGAACCTTAGTCCAGAAGCGAGTGTCTCAAACACAAAAGAAAAAGGTGTTACAGCAAGGCGGCTTTCTCGGGGCTATCTTAGCACCGTTGGCCGCTTCCGTGTTGGGTCCAGTATTGGGTGGACTCTTCGGCCGACAATGAACCACACGAAAAAAATGGTCCTCGTCGAACCTCGGCTCCTTCAAAACCTCCAATCGCCCTACCCTGTCCCACCTACGGTGAAGACGATAAACACCCTCGATGGGGAGATGCAACAGATCTTACAGAGACCGGGGTTAAGCGATAGTGAGAAAGTACAACGGTACAATGAGACGCTTCAGCGGTACATGACGTTCATGGACCAATACAAAACCCTCTCTGCTCCACCACCACCACCATCACCACGTGACACACCGCCGACCTCAGCACCGCTCCAAAAGCCGGGTGGGGTACCTTCCACAGCCCCACAGTGGGTCGAAGACGAAGTCCTGAAGAGTGTACCTGCCTCGTTCAAGAAACAAGCTGGCCTGGTATTACAACGGATGAAACAGAATCCTAACATGACTTGGAATGATAAAGGCGAACTCCTGGTACAGAATCAGGTGGTCCCCGGGACCCACATGACGGATTTAGTGAATGACCTGATGCGTCAACGCAGGACGCACACGAATCCTCGAGGATGGGAGGTCTTCGCTCAAGGCTTGAAAGACATGCATGTACCACAGGAATTGGTGGGGAACCCTCAGCGCTGGGCCTTTATGCAGAATGTGAGTACACCAGCAGAACCTTGGGAACCGGAGTCACCTCCCAAATCACCACCACGGCGGGTACCTACGTTTTCACCCCTTTTACCACGCCACCCCCTGCAACCACCAAGAGCTAAGTCACCGCGACCATCACGACGATTAGCGCCCAAGGGCTGGGAGAAGTATTAAAACCAACAGCAGCAGCAGGACAGCTCAGTCGTCATGTTTTACCTCACCCTACCCAGTAACAGCTCGGCTGATGAGTTTCCTGACAACACCTTGACCAAGTACGTGACCCAGTTACCGCAACCGTTGCATTTACCTGGACGCTGGGAATGTGGACTCGTGGATATCCAATACCCTTACTCGTGGTACAACGTGCGAGCCAATGAAGTATGGTACGAGGCGACCTACGAAGGACAAGAAACTCGACTCAAACTACCCGAAGGTCAATACGATACCCCCAAGGAGTTCATGGGTGGACTGAGAAGTCTGATGCATTATAAGTCTCTACGAGACGTCACGAATACTTCAAAACCCATCAAATCTTTCCCCTTCAAAAATCATGCGGACTTCGATTACAACGCACACAACGACAAGGCCAATCTCACGCTCAGCCCCAACGTGAGTGTCGAACTCAGTGCTACCCTACAGCAAATGCTGGGTTTCAATTACCAGGGGTACGCTGGCCCCACCGGCGAGATAGGCCACATCCCGATGGACATGCGTGGTGGTATGTATGGCCTGTACGTCTACTCGGACGTGGTCGATGCACACATTGTCGGCGACAGCAACGTACCTCTACTGCGCGTCTGCCCGGTGAAAGGCACGTATGGAGCTCAAGTCACCCACAGTTTCAGGCATATCGTGTATCTACCGGTCAGTCAGACCGATATTAGCTCCATCGTCATCGATATAAGAGACGACACGGGACGATCGGTGGCATTCGAACGAGGAAAAGTGGTGCTGACACTTCATTTCCGTCAAGTCCGAGCGGTTCACTTTGCATAATGAAGGTGCCTTATCAATGCCATACAGCCAGTTACGTCGATCATTACACCAAACCGGCCGGGGGTAACTTTCCTGTCTTTGCGGGTACACGCATGCAACGAGGACATGGGCTGGGGAACATACTCGGGAGCATCGTCAAAACGTTTCTGCCCTTGGTGACGCGTGGGGTCAAAGCGATCGGCAAACAAGCGGTGCGCAGTGGACTGCAAGTGGCCGGTGATGTCTTGGGGGGTACGGCACCCAAAGAATCCTTGAAACGGCGGGCCAAAGAAGCGGGAGGCGTCTTGGTGGCCAAAGCACAACGCACCGTAGGGAATAAAAGAGCTGCCCCACCGAGACCACGCACCAGTCGACGACCGACCCAGCGACGACGCACATCGAAGAAGACCAAGGATATCTTTTCTTAAAGATGGCTTTCATCCATGCCGAGTCGTGTCCTTCTACCAACAGTGAATTTGATTTATGGACCGTCCCACCTACTCAGACCAGTGCCGAAGAGGGTCAATGGGTGGAACATCTGCCCCTTTCCAGCATTACAGCCACAGGCCCCATTGAATTCACCATCACCAACGCAGATACGACCTACCTGGATTTAGCCCATACGTACCTATATGTGAAAGCTAAAATCACCAATAAAGATGGGACAGTCCTGAAAGCAGAGGCACCCGTGGGTCCAGTGAATCTCTGGCTTCATTCGCTATTTCAGCAAGTGGATATAGCCCTGAGTGATAAACTGGTGAGCGCCTCGACGAACACGTACCCGTATCGAGCCTACATCGAAACGCTGTTATCCTACGGGCGTGACGCTAAAAAGTCGTATTTGACAGCCCCGTTGTTCTACCGAGATACCCCAGGCAAGATGGAAGCGAGTCCTGATAACGCCGGCTACACGGAGAGAGTGGATTTCACAGCAGAGAGTCACTCGGTCGATATGATGGGACGTCTGCATGCGGACTTATTCATGCAGGACCGATACCTCTTTCTTTGTATTCTTCGAACCTTGCCGAAAGGGAGACCGTTTGACAGGTGACCTTTGGATCCACGCGTGCGCACTGCCGGTGATGACGCGCACTTCCGGAGAACCTCCGCGCGCGCGCGCTGCGTGCTGGGGCGGGCCAGGCCGGTGAAAAAGTGCCGGCGGTTGAACATCCGGACGTCTAAGGACGTCTCTTTCACTGCTCGGGATGTGACCCAGCAACCCAACAGAGGTGTTAAGACCATGATATAACCTGCTCGGAGCATGGTTAGTACGAATGATTCGGTGGTGGTGGTGGTGTTCAATAAAAAACTGCATGAAAACCCAAGTGAAGTTCGAATATTTATTAAGGTGAACATTTTAAGAATGTATGTACAAGTATAGAAGAACGTTGCAAACAAGAATTGAGGTGAACGTATGTATAGAGAGAGAGAGAGAGAGAAATCACAGTGAAGTATATAACAGTTCAACCGAGTCCTCGCACTGACGTATATCGTGTACTTATTCAAAAGAATGACAAACAAGTTCATGGTGTAATGTATATATAGAGAGTTATTTAGAGTCCAAATATGTATGTCCATTAGAAAAGTCCGGGTATAAGATATGTTCACAAGTCCAAGTAAGTGGTACTGATGCCATCGGCCAACACTTTCCGTTTCGGGTAGAAAAATGTGAAGGCATCTCGTTTCTGAATGTAGGTTCGCATCTGGTGGTCGACGACCCGGAATCCTCGGTTAGTGCCACTCGCACTGGTCTGGCTTTGGAGCACGTCCAGGTACAAGGCTTTGTCGATGTTGGGGTCACGCCGGTTGACTCCTTTGCAACTGAACTTATTGTTTCCATCTCCACCGTAACAGAAGTAGGTCTTGGACGACAGGGCGATCATGGCATCTCCACTCCACTCCAGCTTAAACAGGCCCGGCGTCCGCTTGTCGTACTGGTAATGGTCACGTCGAGGTAGCCACTGGTCCCGTTCGACCTCATACTGTGCGCGTAACTCCGGTTTCACCAGGGACTCCCAATCCGCATTAGAGACGGCCATGTAGGCAAAGTCCGTGTCCATTTCCATGAGTTGCCAATCGGATGGGTCGAAATACACACCCATGAAATCGTAGAGGAAGTGGAGCATCCTCAGTTTGGCCACCTGGTATACCATACATCCAATTTGGAGGGGCAGGTTGTAACGAATGACCTTTTTGGCTAAAGAGATTTCATAGGTATCATCATCGATGACGTCGACGGACCGAAACAGAGGCGAGTTGATCTTTTTGCGGGCTTGTTTGGTTGTACAGATATTGACGTTGACGTGCTTGTCTTGGTTCGTGACCGTTTTTCCATAATAACCATTGCCTGTCAATTTCCAAGATTCACCGATGATGGCCTGACTAGGATCTTGATCGCCTTGACGACGGGCAGACGTCACGATGTCGGCGTTCCGCGCGAAACAGGCATGGGGTACGTACTGAAGGACTTGGTACACGCGCGTCACTTCGAGGCCATGGCTCATGTACCACTGTAGCAGAGGGGTACCCAGCAAGATTTTCTCTGCCCACATACTCCCAATCAACATTCGACGAGGTTGTTTCAATACGTCATGTTCCTCAGCATAGGCGCCCATGGTCTCTCCAATGTCAGCCCGACCCACCAGCGTGTTCTTGCAGATAGGCGGGCACTGGGCGAAGAGGGGCTTGAGATGGTCGGGAACATGCAGGTCGCATTCCACAAATCCATACAGGGTCCCGGAACGAACAGCGTGGAAAAGCTGTGGCAGGGTCAAGAGTGGTCGGCGACTCAACGGGTACTCGCGCGCTTTAAGGAAGTCGCGTAAGTGTGGGAGGGCCTGGCACATGGTGTGAAATTCACACTCCCACAGTTCGATCAGATGGTACCCCAACTCTTTGACGTAATCTCCATTCTCCACCACTTCTGCTCGTAATTCTTCTGCTGATTTCCCACGTCGTTCGTTGAAGCGTCCAGCGCTGAAAGGACATTGGTGGCCGTGCCAGTAACACCCATAAAATTGAAATACGGTCGGTGTTCCTTGTACAAGGGCAAACCCATCGACGGGGAGTCGACGATCTCCTATGCGCTTCTCTGTGGCGTTGGTCTGATGGCGTATATAAATTCCCCGTCGATCGGCTTCCCAATCCAACCACTGGTCGGCGAGATGTTTGTACGGCGTACGTTGAGGTGTGAAATGTTGACCGTCTGCCCACCAGCGCGTATAATGCCCGCTGGGCATGGGTTGGGCGAGCGACCACAGGTACAGGGCATTGGCGTCGAATCCAATGATTTTGGCACAGGGTTTCCCACCGGGAAGAGTCGTGACATCCTTCTCATGGTAGCGGTGAAAAATAAGGCTAGGTCCGCCGAAGATGTTCTGTTTTAAACAATCGTACATGTCCTCATCTTTTTGTTGTATCAGTGAGAAGTAGGTAGGACACTCTTGGAAGAGATGGCGAAGCGCGAGACCCGGTAAACTCAAACACTCCTTGAAGATGTCGACGTGCATCTCGCGACGAAAGAGTTGAACCATTTTCTCGGCCGCTTCGAGGAAAGGGACCACATCTAAATTGTTATACCACACCAGGAAATCTCGCAAGGTCTGCATGTGTTGGTCGTTCCCCACCTGCTGTAGTTCCTGGTACGTGTCTTCCGGACATTCCACTTGCTTGAGATCGTCATAGAACGCGTCCCGGGGTGGCAACTGGGTTTCCTCCAAGCGGTCGAGCGTCGATATGTAGGTGTAAGGGAACCTCCCTTTGGTTTGTGCACAGTCATAGGCCTTCACCCACTGATCGTAGCTATAATTAGGTGCTAAGTAGCTCCGTACATCCAGGAAATGGAGTGATGTGGTGGTGAGGGCCATGTGGTTGTTGATCTTTTTGATGACGGACTTGATGGTATCGGACTGGGCCAAGTAAGGGTAGAGAAATTCCTTCACCATGTTCAGATCGTATCGCACCGAGTTGAATCCGAGCACCGGTAACTGGCTTAAGTATTGCAGGAAGCGGATTTTCAATTTCTCCGCATACGGTTTAGGTAAAGGCACATCCTGCAGTTGCAGCCCACTGTGTTCCATTTCCTGTCTGTCAAATATTTTCCCACTGTGCTCCATTTCCTCTCTGTCAAATATTTGCCCACTATGCTCCATTTCTTCTCTGTCAAATATTTGCCCACTATGCTCCATTTCTTCTCTGTCAAATATTTGACCACTATGCTCCATTTCTTCTCTGTCAAATATTTGACCACTATGCTCCATTTCTTCTCTGTCAAATATTTGACCACTATGCTCCATCTCTGACTCTTCATCGTCACTGAACGCTACACCCGGTATAGGAATGCGGTCGTCGAGTTGGTCCAGTACGTCCTGGAACTTGGACACCAATAGTTCTGTACTGGCCGCACTGACTTCCTCTAAGTACTCCATCATCCGGGTAATCAAGTCATGGGCGTCGCCGGTGGACACGAAACAGACCGGTGCAGCGTCATAGCCAGGTACGTTGCTGGAAATACTCACACTCAGGGGAATATGGCGCTGTGTCCACTGTGTTTTCGCCGAGGCCGCATCCATTGGTTCCAACATCGCCTCGAAATCGTAACATGCCCGGTAAGGAAAATAACGATGCTCTTCTGGTATGATGAGACCTTCATCGGCCAGTTCCTCGAAGATGGTGGGCGTATTATGGTACACACCGCCAGGAAATTTCCGTTTGACAGTGTGATCACAAATCTTTTCGTGTCGATGTAAGTCCCGAGAATGTTTGAACACCCGATGGCATTGGGCACAACTGTAGGATTGCGCGTACAGACTCATATCATAGATCAGGGAAAAATGATTCACCCCGCCGTCATCAAAGATGTTGACTTTCATGGTGGAAACATACCGTTCTGAAGACCGATGCACCAATTCAGCCACAAATGTGTCGTCATGACCCTCCTCTTCATCCTCCTTCTCTTCCCGTAGTAAACGGTACACAAAGATATTGACGTTGAACAGGGACTCCACGACATCCAAATTCTTGAATGGGACTCCCCGGAAGTGCCGCGGATCTAGGCCTTGTTCCTCTATATAATGTCTCCAATAGATATTGGCCACTCTATCACAAGCCTGGGGATGACATTCGTCCAAATGAATGGCTAAACACCGGAACAGACATTTCTGGTCTTTGTAGGGTCCCTTTGCGCCTTGTGTTAATGCATACAGTCCTTTTCGATTGCGCAGCCAAGCGGGAAGAATTAGAGGGGCACCGATCGGATGATCTCTCATTTTGGTCACGAAAAATGTCACGTTGGTGACCATTTCCACAGTCCACTTGGTATTGGGGCGTTGCAACCGGGCCCATTCCAATGGGTCCAACGTAGTCAGTTGGTCGATGAGGGGCTCCAGTGACGCACGATTGATGATGGTGAATGGTTTGTCAAACACATAGGTATTATTGCTCGGGTAAAAATACCGTACCTGATCCGTCTCTTTGTGCCGTAGAATATAGCCGAATGTCATATTCACTTTGAACGCTGTCACTTGGTCTCTGAAAATGTTCTCGGCATAGTTAGGAAGATACGCGAGGTCCTGTAGCCGGAAATTATACAAATCTTGAATAGGGCGATGACGGTGGAAACATCGTCGGATGGTGCTCCAATGGCGCCGATAGATGTCACTCACAGGGTGGTCTTCGGGCAAGGCGTCAGCGGGAGGCACAGCTGGATCCTCAAGAAAGTCGTGTTCGCTCTCACATTCTCACGCGCCAAGGGAGATCTCGATCGGTCAGGTCGCCTCATCCTGATCGTATATACTCCTGTAAAATAGAGCCGATTTTGACAATGAATCGGTCACGATTTTCTTTGGAGGGGCAAGGTCAATATGACTTGCGCTTTTTATACTACTAAAATGTGAAGTAGATTACATCTTACATCTAGCTTTAAGGCCGTGATATGCATATGAAGTATT
This sequence comes from Hanleya hanleyi, assembly GCA_036873755.1. NCBI lineage: Eukaryota > Metazoa > Mollusca > Polyplacophora > Lepidopleurida > Hanleyidae > Hanleya > Hanleya hanleyi. Next base: position 11,791 of record JAVTVY010045727.1, on the reverse strand, counting down.
CTGGGGCATGGTCAGTACTTCGCAATTTTCCCTTTGTCTACTACTCGCCGATTTTTTATTTTTTTTATTTATTTATTTATTTATTTCCTCGAGAGCTACAACATGACACCTTCCACGCCCCATTCGAACCCATAGCGGTCCCTGTCTATCCCAAACATATACCCACATAACACCCAAAATGCCTGCTTTCTCTACTACGGCCAGACTGCGCATGCGCAGACCATTCAACACGGACGGACCATTAGTCCAGTGGGATGCTACTCCACGAGAGCTTCAAAATAAGACCTCAACCGACATCATGGGTTCACTAGGGGCTCACCTAGACCTCAACATGTCCACCCAATATGCACCTATGCACTGAGCCAGTAGACCTATGGGGTTATATACAGACCTACCCGGTACTTAAAAACAAATTTCATAGCTTTTCCCCAGCGTATTCTACAATCTCACAGCCCATAGTAAAACCCACAAAAAATGACCACCCCTACTTAAGGCAAAATTTATGGAAATGCGCGAATGAGAGGAATTGGCCTAGACCGAGTTGTCTCCCTTGCGTAATAAGGTTCAGATGGCGCTATGATTGGAAATGTGCGATTATCCGGGGAATTGTACCAGTTGCCATACTATACGCCATTTTGTCACACAAAACTCTTAAATTCGTGCATCATATTATTCTAGAATGTATTGTGAACACTTTGAGATAAACTGAAACGTACGGGTAGGAGAGATCTTGTCTGCTTAGTCAATTGTTGGATCATGTCGTCTGCCAGTTCGTTGTTGGTGCTGGCAGTACTACGCTGTAATCTCAGCTGAGCCATGCGCGAGGCATGGTGTAATTCTTGTTGATAAAGTCAATGAGTGATTTTGAGCGACAAACTCTATAAATAGTAAGATCGTAGGCATATATAGTGATGGTGTACGGATATTTCATGATGTAGCGGGAATGTGTAACGTAGACCAAATGTACGGTGTCCCATTCCGTGCTCCTTGTCAAGTTGCTGGAAAAATATCCTGGAGGACTGACTGCATATGTGGAGAATTATTGGAGCCTTATATGTCATGAGCTGCTTGAGAAAATACGTGAAATTTGCATTGATAAATGGTCCAAAACCGACAGCGGACGTCCATTCAATCGCGCGAATGAAACTAAAAATAGAGCTGTTTTGTTGACATAAAAACAGCTGATCCATGTGAAGGATGGTTCAGTTACACGAGAAAATTCTGCCAATATATAAATGCCTACCTATAGATACTAAACTTGGCCGCTACAAGTTTCCATAATATAGGGAAATAACTGTGATGTCTTTTTTCACTGTTCTCCTGAAGACCTAAGCTGAAAAATTTCGAGAAGGGGGGCGGGGTAATTTCCTAGCATAGATATTATTAAAAAATAAGTTATATTACATACGTGTAAGGTGTTGATTGGTGTTACTGAGTGATACTGGTCAGCTGCATCTCATCAATGAGGCGAACACGGTACTTTTGAAGCTTCACTTGCTGGGATGACTGTGGGCTCAGGCTGGTGAGTAACTGCTACGGTGTAATAGTCTGGTGAATTTGCACTGGTAAAATGAAAAAAAAGTAAAAGGTTGTCCACAGCTCATACAAGCAGGCAAGCAGGCTGGCCGGCAGGCAGGCTGGTCAGGTGAATCAGGCAGGTAGGCAGGCAGGTCAGGTCAGTCAGAGTGCTCCGCAGGGTAGTGCAATGAATACACCCCACCCCTAAAAATCGCCTCCTTTTATACGTTTTTCTACAATCCGCCATCTTAAACCCACCACCCACCACCACCAGCCGCCATCTTAAACCCACCACCCACCACCACAGCCGCCATCTTAAACCCACCACCCACCACCACCAGCCGCCATCTTAAACCCACCACCCACCACCACCAGCCGCCATCTTAAACCCACCACCCACCACCACATCCGCCATCTTAAACCCACCACCCACCACCACCAGCCGCCATCTTAAACCCACCACCCACCACCACCAGCCGCCATCTTAAACCCACCACCCACCACCACCAGCCGCCATCTTAAACCCACCACCCACCACCACCAGCCGCCATCTTAAACCCACCACCCACCACCACCACCAGCCGCCATCTTAAACCCACCACCCACCACCACCACCATCCGCCATCTTAAACCCACCACCCACCACCACCAGCCGCCATCTTAAACCCACCACCCACCACCACCCACATCAGCCGCCACAACACCTATAGATTATGTTTATTACTAGGACGTCAGCGAAATACTAGTACCCATCCTCCGTATGGCAGAACTGTACAACCCAGAACAAGTCTAGACATGCCTTGATCACGTGATCGTCATGGGGAAACCCCCACTGGGGAATCCCCCACTGGGAAACCCCTCCACACTTCCGCCACACTCCGCCACCGGGGGGAACAAAAAAGTAGGTCAAGTTGGTCTGTAAAGGGTAGACACTACTACTGGTATGTTTGTTTGGGTCATTGTCGCCGTGTGACCAACAAGGTTAGGTGCGACGTTAAACTTCAAACAACCAACTAACCAACTGTATCTTGTGACCTAATGCCAGTTTGATAACACGGAGCGAGGGTTGAATTTCGCTCAGTATACCCAGTGGAGTAGCTATTAGAGAAAATATTGTAATATAGCATTAGTTCAAATCATTCAACTATTTAATATTTTCCCCTTCGGAGTCAGGAAAGCTAATATTTTACGAAGATTTTCTCAGCCTGCCTGACTTAAAGATAGGTATTACAGATTTGCATGTAACTCGATGTATATTGTCATACAAATCCACTTAATAATAGCATCCTCTGCTCTTCTCAATGCCTTAGTTTGGCGGCTCAATTATTAATGTGTTACTTGCAAAGTATTTTACTGGTAGTGGTATGCGTTCACTTTTGAATGTAATGTACACCTTTGGATCACGTGGATATTGCACGAAATACCCTGATAAAGCCCATTCCCGGCTATCGAATACATTTAGCTAAACTCAGCATGTCAATCCAAGCAGCCAGGTAATTGTTTTATTGAGAAGAATTTTTTTTACGCTAGCCGTTCTATAGAATTATTGAAGGTTCACAAATCAGGAATTCGATTTGTTGTCATTGCCAGAAAATCAAATTATGTGTTTCTTAAATATCATTAAATACACGATTATTTGTTTTCGTTTTCAGAAAGCGAAAATGGTGATTGTGAAGCTTCTTACACTTCTCTGTGTTGGACTTGTGACGGTGCACCAAACATCGGCAATGCAGCCAAAAATTGTGCGCTTCACGGAATCGGCGGCGACGAGAAATATCTACATCTCGATATGTCCAGCTATTACTGGAATACAAGCCATCTATATACCACCTAGTCTTGTTGGAGTGGTGAATAATTTTTTTTTATAATATGAAAGTTCATTTTAGTCTGTAACGAATCGTTTAAGTTTTAGTGTATTTATAATTAACGCTGTGCAATACATAATTTTTGTTTTAAATGACGCCATGTGGACGAGACATACAAGTCCATGCGCATAACAGCTAATACATGGGGATCTTTGGAAATTTTAAAAATAGGCTGAATTTCCAATAACAAAGGTATCTTAACACATTACAACTTGATAAATATGATCTAAACATTGATATTTGCCACAAACGAACCATTATAAATATTCACAGCCGATCATGTCCGAAGAAAACTTTGGCGTGTCATATTCAACGATAGGGCGTCGAACGGTGCTCGTTAGGCTATAGATTACGCATCTAGCCCCCCAAAAATCCATATTTATTCAATTCCAGAAATAGGGCAGCGTGGAGATGATCCCAAGAATATTTTCCCACTTCCACCCCAGCTCCCTCGAAACGGGTTCCATTTATTTGTTATACTGCTGCCATTTAAATAAGTATGGCGACCTCCCATTTTTATTTCATATCTTGCAAGAATGAAGTAAATTCTGTTTTATACATGGTAAATTCGAGAGATATGTGACGACAATACGGGAAAAACTCCACTGTGTGTGATAGTAGTCAAGCTGAATTTTTTTCCAATCCAAAACCTGCCAAATCAGATTTTTCTTCAAGTTTACATACTGAAATATCAGCCCCGAAAAAATTGTGATGCTCCGTTATATAAAAATGGAGATATGATTGATCAAAATGTGCTCCTTGACCCGATATGGCATTACAGTGAGGATTTTCTCTTATAGCAAGAATGTGACACCTCAAACCAAAATAATTTTGCCACACAATATATTAGGAAGTTTGTTTATTGAAAAGAACCACGAATGGTTTGGATTTGAGGTGTCATATTTTTGCTACATGAGAAAATCCTCCATGAAAATGCTCCAAAAATACCAAAATAAGCCGGGGGCACATTTGATCAATCTCCATATTTATGCAAGCGAACATCTAAGTTTTTTTTGAAGGGGATGTTTCAGTGTGTAATCTTCAAGCAAAATGTTATTTGGTAGGTTTTGGAGTGAAAAATAAAATCGGCTTTATTACCGTCACACACAAAGGAGTTTTTCGTATGTAAACGTAACATATCCTTTGACTGCGAGAATCAGCCTACTAATTCATTCATACAGCGTGCATTCACAAATGATGCAGTATGTACGTCTACAAATACTATGGTGACCCTGTCTTTTTATCTCACGATTTGGCTTATATTTCGGCTTGTCTTACAATATGACATACTCATAACGATTAACAATAAAATTCTAATCTTCAACAGTTATTTCATGGTTAGGCTGCAGGAATTTTACTGCCAAAAGTACTCGTCTTTCAGCTGTACCTACACACTACATGCGGATCCTCTATCCTATTTACCAGTATCTGCGAGAAAAATCAAAAGAAAAAGTAGAAAAATGACAACAGAAACTCATCAGAAATACCGCATGACGAGACAACGTCACTGTGACGTCATCAAATCAGTCCATATGAATATGGAAGGCTAGTGGAGGGCTAGGAAACACATGGTGTGTAAATCATCCGTTCCATTAAAAAAAAGTGGGGGGGGGGGGAGCAAGTATGTGGTATATTTCTGGCCCAAAATGAAAGTTATTCAATTTCTGCCTCTGCTACAACATAGAAACATGTTTTTAATCAGTGATAGCTTGCATAAATATGGTAAGTATACATCAGATGACGTTACTTCATGACTCCATGTATTTGAATAACGGACCATTATGCTTATCTTAATGAAGATAGCAAACTTACAAGCAAACAATGCGGTAGACTCGAAATCGCCCAGGGCTGATGGGTATTTTAGCTGATTATATATTAGCATATTAAATTGACATCCCCAGTATGATGTTATGAGATGGAAAGTGAGGACACACTCGCATTATTCTTGGTTAAAACCACTGGGCCCCTTCTCGGCCAGACTGTTTCTCGCCGGATCTCTAAGGGCACTTCCTCGCTGATTGGTTATTTATTTTGCCGTCTCGCATCCTAGCTGAATTTACATACCAATTGCGCCAATGAACGTAAAGTATGGAATTCTCTTTCGGAGATACACCACATGCGGCGTTTCCTCACTATGTCTTCTTTATGAACATAGGAGAGATAGAGACAGAGAATTAAGGGGTAACGTCAAGTTCAGCAATATTTCAGCTATATAGCGACGATCAAGCACAATTCTAAGTACTCAAGCCAATAACTTAGTAATCCAACACATTAAAACATACACACATTAAAACTTATGCAACAAACCGATTTCTCTCAATTAACCCAAGATGCAGTCCTCCCTCACCCGACTAAAAAGATCTTCCAAAGTAGTCGCTCGATAAAAAGCATCTTGTACAACGTTAAAATCTATGTAGTCGATAAGGATATGTTTCACCGTGACATCTTCGTGGCATGGAATACACCTTGGGACTGGTTCTTTTTTTTTAGTAAATAGTCGTGAGTTAATCGTGTATGGCCCATTCTACATCGCCTGATCATGGCTTGAGCGAAACGTTTCTGGCTGTTCAGATGAGTATAGCCTACAGCTTGTTTGAACTCATGAAGTTTGTTATTATTCACAGCATCCCATAACGATTGAAACAGCCATCTCACATAAGCGCAGATAGAGGGTCTGAAATCGCTATATGGGATCACAACAGGGTCAACCACATCATCTAGGGCTGCCTTAGCCATTCTATCATCCACAGTATTACCTTTGATGCCAACGTGGCAACCAACAAAACACAATATCAATCTGTTGATCAGATCTACAGTCATATAATTGTAGAATAGTCAACATAGTGGGATGAGTCGAAGTTCCACCTTTAATCGCTTGAATACACGACAGTGAATCTGAAAATATGACATACTTTTTTCAGCCAATACCTTTCAAAGCTAAAAATATAGCTTTTGCTTCTGCATTGCATATCGAACTTTTACCTGGTAGTCGACAGGTTTCAATTTTGGAACTGAAGATGCACATGCTATTCGCTTTCCATCTTTAGAACCATCTGTATGAATAGCTTGATGTGATCTCTATTTTTCTCTTAAGCAGACCAAATTCCTGTGTATACAAGAGCTGGCTCGTGTTTGCCTTATGAATATTTCGTTAGTGTAATATCCACCTCTGGTTGAGCCAACTGTCTTGGTGGAATTGGTAAAAGCTTATTAGGTAAAATTTGACTAAGCTAAATACCAGCTGCTACAATGTGTGGTTTCATACGAATTCCAAGAGGCGGAATAATGGAGGGTTTCTTCGTATCCCTTTCTGGAGTATAATGTATTCCGGTTCGTAGAATAATGTATCCTTTCTGGAGTATATTGTATCTCTCTGTATAATGTATGTATCTCTAGAGAATAATGTATATATGTCTGGAGTATATGGTATCGGCCTTGTGAGTAGAAAGTAACCCTGTTCGGAGTATACTGTACCATATGTAGAGTATAATGTATCTCTCTCTAGAGTATAATTTTTCTTTCTCTGGAGTGTAATGTATCCCTATTCGGATTATAGAGTATCCCTATCTGGAGTATAATGGGACTCATCTCTCTCTCTGGAGAATAAAGTAACCTGATGCGATTATAATGTATATCTCGCTGGAGTATAATGTATCTCTCTTCCTGTGTGAAGTATAATATATTCCTTTTCTGGGTATAATGTATATCTATCCCGTTGAGATACACCAGAAATCCAGTACGCTACCATCATATTTGTCAATTATTTCGATTGCAATGGGCCGGTGTGGAGACTAAGAATGTCCGGTGGCTAAGAGTGTCCGTCTCCTATCTTCTAACCCAGTTAGGACACTTTTCTCCACATTGGAGAAAAGTGTCCGTCTTTGGTTACAATAGAAAAGGATATGAAAAGGGACACTCACCACCACGACATTCTTATGCATCACACCGGCAGTCTATCTGATCAAACTGCGAGTGCATAGAATCGCAATTATTTATCGATCGAGCAGGCTTTTCGATAACCGAGTAATACCGAGAAATATCTCGTTTCGAAGGATCTCTATCGATTGTTGTCCCGGTTTTCTCCCGTTTTTTTCTCTCGAAGCACAATACTATCTCAATCCTCCTTGAAATAGATCGACTTGCTTCGAGAATGGAATCGGGATGTCTTCAAATGAAGGTTTGAACAATTCTGAAGGCGTTTGCTCGTAATATATAATACTGCTATGTGGCAGCGAGATTAATCTCTGCGAATATATATAGGTTGAAAATCAATCATTTCATGTTATGTTGTAACACAATCTATAGATGTGAAGTCGCATACTTGCTCTGACATCGTAATATCTTTACACGTTAGAGGACACTTTCTCGATGCATTCGAGATGGATCGAAGGCATCGAGAAAATTGAAACAATATTTTTGACGTAGATGGAAAATATACTCACGTTATATTACTTATTGCTGATTTCTCGTGTATAAACAAATAAGCAGATGATGGAAGTAATTACCGCTCAATGTAGAGTGCAACCCCATTTTGGCTCAAATATCACATACGTTTTACAATAGCCTAAACAAGCTACCCAGTATAAATAAACTCATCTTATCTCATCTATCTTACCTATGGTGATTAAAATTCTAAAGTAGTTCCGAAATATGTAGGTTGTGAGACAATTTCAATTGCTGATATGTCTTTTTTCCAATACAATTTTTTCAGAACTAAAGGTCTCACCGGTTTAACCAATATCAAAATGCCAGTTATTTTGCACGAATTTTTTTTTATGAAAATTGTAGAGCCTACAAATTGTGGGGCATATCTTATTTACTCTGGTAATAAATGGATTGTTCCCTTCTACTTGTATTCCAGGATGTGACTGCTTCATGTGCCAGCGTGTCAATGGTTCCTGCTTTATCAGCGGTATGTGGACGACCAATCGGTGCATGCTCCAACATCATCAAGTGTTCCGCGCCGGCCAGTAACTACTTGTTCTACTTTGCCAATACAGGTACCCGCCAGTATGACACAGCTCGTTTCTACAACACCGGTGCTCCAACACAAACCATATGTAACTGTTAGCCGAATAAAAAGCTTCAGTTTTGATCCAGTATTTTCATTCTCCATCCATTTTATGTAATGTTCATTTTTCCAACGCTACCCATTATAATCACTGAGAGGCATACGGTATAGTTATGGCATGAAAATGGCAAGAACACCGGAAGTTTCTATCTATGGAGCCAGGCCATTTTAGTTACAGGTAATGATATTGAACATTTATATCCAATTATTTTTAGGATGACACTTTCCCAGTAAAGCACAAATACTAGTGCTGGATGGGTTAGTCCCGTGCGAGACTCGAACCCGCGTCCTCAGAGTTTGGCACCAAATCGCCAGCAGTAAATGCAAGCGGCCTAGACCACTCGGCCACCTCAGCTTCCACAAAAGAGGAAGTTCGGAGATCGGAGTCTAGATTACGTACATTCACTAACCCTCTGATAGACATATAATGGCACAGCTCCTAAAGCCGATATTATATATATAATGCCATTTAGAAAGTAGATAACATTGATATCCAATTATTTTTAGGATGACACTTTCTCGGTAAAGCACAAATACTAGTGCTGGATGGGTCAGTCTCGTGCGAGACTCGAACCCGCGTCCTCAGAGTTTGGCACCAAATCGCCAGCAGTAAATGCAAGCGGCCTAGACCACTCGGCCACCTCAGGTTCCACAAAAGAGGAAGTTCGGAGATCGGAGTCTAGATTACGTACATTTACTACCCCTCTGATAGACATATAATGGCACAGCTCCTAAAGCCGATATTATATATATACTACTCTCTAAAAAAACTTGAGTGAACTGTTCCACTCAAGTTTGAGTGAAATGTACCTGTTCACTCAAACTTGAGTTACTTTTCACTCAACTTGAGTTACTTTTCACTCAACTTGTGTTAAAACCACTCAAGTTCACTCAACACTTGAGTGGGATGAATTTCCACTCTTATGCTTCAGTGAATGCCACTCAAGTTGAGTGAATTTCACTCAAGTTGAGTGAAAAGTAACTCAAGTTGAGTGAAAATCTCACTCAAGGTTTGAGTGGGATGAATTTCCACTCTTACTTGAGAGAGATTTCACTCAACTTTTTTTAGAGAGTAATGCCATTTAGAAAGTAGATAACATTTATATCCAATTATTTTTAGGATGACGCTTTCTCAGTAAAGCACAAATACTAGTGCCGGATGGTTCAGTCTCGCGCGAGACTCGAACTCGCGTCCTCAGAGTTTGGCACCAAATCGCCAGCAGTAAATGCAAGCGGCCTAGACCATCTGGCCACCTCAGCTTCCACAAAAGAGGAAGTTCGGAGATCGGAGTCTAGATTACGTACATTTACTACCCCTCTGATAGACATATAATGGCACAGCTCCTAAAGCTCCTAATGTACGTAATCTAGACTCCGATCTCCGAACCTCCTCTTTTGTGGAAGCTGAGGTGGCCGAGTGGTCTAGGCCGCTTGCATTTACTGCTGGCGATTTGGTGCCAAACTCTGAGGACGCGGGTTCGAGTCTCGCACGGGACTGACCCATCCAGCACTAGTATTTGTGCTTTACTGAGAAAGTGTCATCTTAAAAATAACGCCAATGACGTCACAGATGACATGAACATCCCTCAAGTCGTGGTCTACACCACGAGAGCGCCACTTCGACACCTCACACGACGCATTCGAACCACGGATGGTCCCTCAAACACACCCCACGCACCCCCAAAATTGCTGCTTTCTATACTACGGTCAGATTGCACATGCGCAGAATGATGAAACCGGACTAGACACCTGTCCAATCCGACGCTACCCCAAGAGAACTTCAAACTAAGACCTCATACGGCCAAATTGGACCACTATGGGTTCATCTCATCCTCAAACGTCCATTCAAATACATTTTTTCTACTGCTCTGCGCAGATACGCGCTATCCCCACCCCACACCCATCCAGTTGGACGCTATCCCACGAGAGTTTCACATTGATACCTCACACGACCCATTCGGACCAATATGGGTTCACCTCGACCCCAAAACGTCCATTCTAATGCCCTTTTCCCACAATTCCCTATCTGCGCATGCGCAGAATGTTGCAACCGGACGACACACTAGTCCAGTCGGATGCTTCTCCGCGAGTGCTTCACGATGATACCTGAAACGGCTCAATCAAACCACGGATGGTCCATCTAAACCCTCCATTCCAATACACCTTTTTCTACTGCTCATGCGCAGAGTGACATCAGCTCCACCCAGACCCATCCAGTTGGACGCTCCTCCGTGAATGCTTCACACTGATATATCACACGACCCAATCGGATCAGTAGGAGTTCACCTAGACCCCAACACGTCCAACCCAATCTGCCTGCCCAGTGTGCATGCGCACACTCACTTTTCAACAAAATTTCAACGCATGGCCTCGAGACCCGTCTCACCGAGTTCTACAGCTCGAGATGAAGAAAACAAGGGACACACCCTATACCGCAAATGTCGATGCGTAAGTTAGGTTAAACATTGCATACCGCAAATGTACATGTGTGGATTCCCGATTGGGCCTTTGTGCACGTGACCTCCACAACTTTAAGTGCACAAAGGTTAATGGCGGTCAATTTCAGCTTAAACTACTAATTCAGTCAATTAATTTCTATGATTCCACGCAAACATGATGATGAGCCATACAACACAGATTTCAGTTTGAGTTCCAAATTTCATAAAGTGCCATTAAATTTATCCTCTTGACTACGTCTTCGGAGACTGAAGCCGTCTGAATATTATGTAATAGAACGCATATGAACAATTAGAATGACAACCTGACAAAGTTACAAATTTCTGTAGAAAAACGACTTGGAAAACAAGTCAAATACCCTAAAAGAATACTGATCGGTGGTGGAGAACTTACGATTACTAGCGCAAAACCATTACGTTTGCCTTGGATACTGCCCTAGATATCTTTAAATGACGACAGATGAACTTGCACATGTTATATATAGTATGTAAATGTACATTTCATGTTCTTGGCTTCAGTGTGTGTTCAACTCCTATTTATGATTTTTTGTTTCTCAATTGCTCTCCCACACAGAAAACAGCTTTTCAACCTTCCAATGATGTCCTCGTTTATTTATGTTCCCTTGGTGAACCCCATTGACACCACGGCTATCCTGACCAAGTTTCATGAACTCTATACCAAACTAAGGCCTTAATGACCGGGAAAACTTCATGTTCTCGGTCGCCAGTGGATGTTTAATTCCTTTTTTGGCTCATCTTGCCCTACTTCTGGGATCCCTCGAATACTGTCCTAAGCAGATTTTGATGGCTACAGATACGATATACCTTTACAGTGTGTCGATGTGCATTTAATTTTTTCGGGCCTCTGTGGGTGTTGGGGA
>JAVTVY010045726.1:0-22177 GCA_036873755.1 Hanleya hanleyi | reverse complement strand
GATTGTCCAGTCTCACACATATCCTTCAGCAGTAAATGACAAAATTCAGTATTGCGATACAATGTAAAATCCTTGTGGTTAGATGGACTGAAGCTTTGCTGGGATGCATTCACTCATGGCATCATATTATATACATGTACATCCTCCTGTCAGTACACCCCCAGTTTGGGAGGTTACAAATTCGGACAATGGTAGAATGACAATTATATTGTGCAGACCATCGGCCTGGTAAATGAAGGTCGCTTCGATTTAAACATGAGGACTGAGAGTTTGATCCTATCAATTGACCCTATCCAGCCAAGAGAACCAAGCCATTGACATAGGTCATTCATGTGTCTGCATCTAAATAGTATAGAGGCTCTAGTGGAGGGGATGTTTGTTTGTAATTCCCCAGGTTACATATTGTGGATAAAATTTCTGCAAGAATGGGAGCCTAGGAATTTGAATTTCTTGCCAACATGGCAAACATATGCCTTAAACTATTTTCTTCTGCATATATTAAGTGTACTGGGTAAAGTTTTTATCAGCCAGCGATGTACACATGTATGACATCCTCTCAGGAAAACTCTACTGAGTGGTATCCATATTGTAATCATGCTCTAAAACAGAAAAACTCTATGAAAATTACATCTGAACATACATAAGAATATCAGAAAATATTTAACTTCACCAATATAGACATGGTAGTACAAAGTCTAGTCAAACTAGTTGACCAAACTATCTGCAGTAGCTGAATAACTTGAGGACTCTTTTCTTTCGCTCTTCTTCTCAAAGCCTAAAACAGTTCAATAAACAACCAGTCACACTGGCAACGGTATTACTTGTGATCAAGTTTTTCCTCGGTATTAGACAGGACTATTAGACCCTACTGGTCTACATCGTCGAGTGAAAATTATGCTGTGAAGATTATCTCACCTGAAGTGAAGCTTCCTTGTTTTTGCACACTTATTTTATACCATTAACATGGTGGTTTTAACGAGAACGGTAATATGAATATTGAGAACTTACTTGTACTAGCCGAACGGCCAGACTCCATATTTTCACAATTTAATTACCCACCAAAACAAAAAGAAACAGCATAGCTTTCATTATCTTTATGGCTTTAGGAATTCATTTTTGTGTGTTGTCCTGATATATGCGTGAGCAAACGCCATAAAAACATCATTGTATTGAAAGCCCACAGATAGGTCTATGATTTTGACATAAAAAATTGTGACAACCAAGATATGTGACTGGCCTGTTTTCTGCTCTGTAAATCAATTTGAAGATTCAGTAATGTAAATTGGGACCTGACGACCAGGTTATCTGGTTACCTACTGCAAAGTATTTGACGAACTTTGGTCCTGTGTTCAGCTATTCTCTGCGAAATGATTCCTGGGTAAATTTCAAATGCCGGATATGTGTCATCTACACATTCTGTCAAGTTATACAGTCTTGTCAAATGTTTTTTTCTTTTGACAAGATTGAATTTGTCGAAATCGCTTTTTCCGGCAGCTTAGCCAACCTTGCCTAAACCGTCGTACGTGAACATGCAAAGGCTTGAAAGAGATGCTCATTTATCGTCTAATGTACGGTGGCCCGTCATTCATTATTCAGCAGGCTTCGTCCATTAAAGAATATCCGTGTCCATAATCCAAGGTCCTAATCCATATAACAGCATTAGCACCAAATTCAAAAAGACAATCGTGGTATACGATAACTTAGGCTAGTTTCCTGCAAGCAACATCATGATGTTCCAAAAATATCAAATCCGTATCGCAGATCAGTATTCTTAAACCATGGAATATTCGTGGTAAAGTGGTCATCTAAAGAATGATGTATCTCAGCCACGCTTTAATTGTGGGTCATATGAAGATGAAGATCTTGAAGTACATGAGTTCATACGGCCCCTAGCCCCGGTATAAGCGGAATTAGAGACAAATGTAACGCCATAGATCTTGCACGCTACGCTCGTATTTTGCTATCGACATTCGATATGTATCGCCCAATTTGAGAAACTTTGAGTGGAGGCGCTTGGTGGTTTAGCCCTGTTCTTCCTTTAGCCGTGAACCTCCTAATACATATTAACTAAAACCAATATTATATTTGATCATTTCGAGATCATTTTAACGATCATTTGTTCACTTAGTTCTTCATATAAAATAAAATTATGGGATATATATCCAGCTTTACTGGATTTGAAGAAACTACAGATAAACCTAACGGCACATCATATTTAGACTTCTATAAAAATGAAGCGGGCTTTCTCGACTTTACGACACGATAGTGGATTACAATTTCGACATCGTGAAGTATCCCTTTCTGGACAGTAATATTCTGGTGGGACCTGCATATGGATACATATCTCGCCTAGTAGCATTTTACTAGATCCTGTGTATAATGTGACGATTTTAATCAACGTCACAATATATTATTGCAGAAACTTATAAACAGGGCTATACCACCAAGCGCATTCACTCACAGTTTCTCAAATTTGGCGATACATATAGCATGCTGATAGCAAAATACAAGCGTAATGTGCAAGAATATGAAGTTACGTTTCGTAACTTGTATCCAATGTTGCTAATCCTGGGACTAGGGGCCGTATGAAGCATTGTACTTCAAGATCGTCACGGTGTTCATATGAACAGGCACAATGACTGAGAAACATCAATCTCTAGATAACGACTTCGCAAAGGCAATCATATGGATTGAGAAAGCTGATCACCGATGCCGATTGGATTTTTTTGGAACATCATCTCTTGCCGGCATCGTTGAACACTACTGAGCGCTTCTCTGAGCGCTAAACTAGCCTATGTTTATGTAGGCTATGATTGTCTTTCTTTTAATTTGGTGCTAATGTTGTTATATGAATTAGGTCTGGATTGTGGACACGAAAATTTTTAATGGGTGACGGTTGAATATTGAATGACGGACTAGACGCTTGTATTTAGAAATATAACTACGACTCTTTCATGTTTGAATGAGTTGTTGTTGGCGAGCAACCATGACCTTTTGATTTCAAATCTTGCTACCCAAAACGCCTTGGTTTACATGTACAAACGATTGAGATTTGCAAAGATTTTCGGATTATTGGTATACAGTGCCTTTGATCTTTTGGCCTCAATAGATTATTTGTTTGCCATAAGCTCGTGGTATTACAATTTTGATACCAGATTATTTGATACCTTCGCACACTAACGTTCACATTCACCAAAAATAGATTTTTAATAATTTTCTGATTATGAGTCACAATGACCTTTAACCCTATCTGGCTTTATCGATTTGGTTTCTGTCCTGCCTGCTTCCCCCCCCCCCCCCTCTCCCCTCCCATAAATGTATTTCTTATCCCTTGAGCTGGGGGGGGGGGGTGAAATTAACCACACTTAATCCTTGGGTCAAGTTCTACTAGAAAATGTAAAAACCAAGCTGACCGCCATGATAACGTCACAGTGACGTCATTTTCAAAAAAGGCATATTTTGAACGATTTTTCGGTCAGATTTGTCGATTTTTCTATCTATGTGTTTTCTTCGCAAAAACTGCATGGTAAATCAGTAAATAATAATCTGATGTGAAATAACATAGCTTTTGCCCACTATTTCTGTCGGAAAAGCAGAAATTTTGAAGAAAAATAACGAAAACATCACTTTTCTGGTACCCCGCATGGTCGCCATTTTGAATTTACCCATAATCTTCTGCTCGGGGGTTATGCAAATAGACTAAGTTTGACACCAATATGATAAACTACAAAGTAACTAAGGCACCGTTTCCAATTATCGTTCGCGAATGAATCGTTTATTTCGTCAAATTTTCTCGAAGTCGCGATTTTCCAAGGCGCGAGGGAATGTTTTTTTTTCTTCAAAATAAACGATTCATTCGCGATCGCTGTTCGAATGTTTTTTTTTCTGTTGGCAATCGTTTTTCAATCGAGAAAATTCTCGTGAATAAAAAGCGATATCGCGATTCAATCGCTTTTTAATCGAGAAAATATAAACGATTGAAAAAAAAACGATTGAGGATTACAGCCGAAAGTAGTACGCCATTGGTTCAGCCTGACTGACCCGCATACACGTTCGAGTTTCTAACACTTCAGTCAGACTATAAAGTTCGATTATTTTTTCTTCTTCCTTTTCCATTCTTTGCCTAGTGTAAAACTATAGCGTGTTTGTGTACAGTGGGCGGTTATATAGATACGATGGGGATATTGAAAGAAATTGAAAAAAAATATCTATATATATACATAGGAATAATGGTTATGCATATAATTATAACTTCATATTTACATATATTTTGTACGGGACACAGGCCCGGATATGGTCAGATTGGGTCATTTGCACTTGCAATTTCGTCTATTATTTTGGGTATTTCTGTGTTTTAAAGCTGGTATTATTCCAGATTTCTTGTGTAGTATTTTTCGTGAACGTTTTGGCATCTGTGCGGGCTGACATTTTGAGTTGATTCGTCAGATTTTCGCTGAACGCGTGGTTTTTTGTCCTACGGTCACCAATTTCCTTGTGTAGATAGATGGCGCTGTATTGAATATAACATTGTCATACGGGGCTTTTGAGTCTTCGAAAGCACTTAATTATTAATATATAGCGCGGGCTATTTGTAAAAATTTTCACAACAGGTTAATCCAGTAAGAGATGAAATTATATAATATTCAGTTGGTTTTTGGCTTGAGCTTCCCTTTGGAATCATTCATAGTTCATTTATCAAAATATAAAATTAAAATAAAAAGTATTGTACATATGCGAATCCAACCGTTATATGCGATTCAATCACCATTGTGATATGTATTTGATATAAATATGAAATCACTGCCGCGAATATTCTTATAATAAATAAAATTAACTTGATGGTGATTTTTTTAACTTATTCATATCTCAATAGTTTAAAAACTGTACCAAAACATGAATGGATACCCTTTCCTAATGTATGTTTTACTATAACAAAATATACATATTTAATTACACTATTTTTCACCTTAATTAACCTAGAAATTCTCGGCTGGAGGGCTAAGCTGTTCTGGGTTATCGCCATGCGCCCGTTCATACCTCTAGCAAGCCTGTGCCGTAATCATTCTGATAATGCTTACGACCTGTACCCGGTATTTACAAAACAAGATATTGTGACTATCATCCTGTATTGTTTATACCAAGTTGCATGAATATATGAGGAAATTATCGAAAGTATGAAGTGAATGACTGAACATTAATACATTGTCGACTCACACGATTATTGAATAAACATGTAATTTTGTCATTTACGCTTCGCCAGAGTAAATCTGAGAGCGAACGTCACAGGAAGCATGGTACAGGAATATGAAAAGATATTTCCAGCATACGCCCTACTTCGGCTTCTAGGAGACTATAGATCGTGAATCATATACATTATTCGGTTATCTTACGCATTTATACAGCATAGAATAGTAATATAGGTTTTTCCATCGACAAATCCGCAATCAACATTACATGTAGTTCCCAGTTCGCGGATAGAGCGGCGTACGACGGCAACACGGCCTATGTGTCAAATATCACTCCGCCTCACGATTCTCTCGCGCCTTGAAAAAAACGATTCTCTCGCGATTGAAGATTCGCGATCAAGAACGGATCGCGCATGGGTAAACGATTCAAAAACGATATCGCGAGAGAATGGTTTTTTCCAGAAAAGGTTCAACCGTTTTTTCTCATTTTTTTTCTCGATATCCTCGCGACTGATTCGCGATTGATCGTTTTTCAATCGAGAAAATTGAAGAAAAATCGCGACTGAAGAAAAAACGATTAATGGAAACGATCCCTAAGATTTCTCCGTATTTACGCTGCACAAACTAAAAAATCGCGACCGCGTGGCGGTCATGAATTAACCCAGGGTTCAATGGCCAGCCCTCAATTCCACTGTTCCGAATTACACTAAACTTCGTCCTAAAGTATAATTGAGGACGTAGATCACGAATCCGAGGTCAGATTTGAAAATAAATTTGACCTTAATGATTGAACAATGAAATTCATTAAAAATAAATTTAACCCAGGCTTCAACGGACAGACCCCAATTTAGCGCTTTTAATCTAACATTTGACACCGGATTCGTAATCAGCTACCCCAAGGATACTTATATACAAATTTTCAAGTCAATCGATGAAGGTACACCCTCATTTGACCCTAAATGCGCATTTTGCGTCAAAATTTGACCTTCATCAATTGACTTAAAAATTTGCACATAAGTACCTTCGAGGTCACTGATCACGATTCCGAGGTCAGATTTGAAAATAATTTTGACCTTAATAATTAAATAATGAAATTCATTAAAAATAAATTTAACCCAGGTTTCAATACACAGACCCCAATTCAACGCGTTTTATTTGAAATTTGACCACGGAATAGTAATTAGCTACCCCGAATATACTTTTATGCAAATTTTCAAGTTAATCGATAAAGGTCAACCCTTATTTGACCCTAAGCGCAAATTTGGGTAAAAACCCAAGTGTCGAATTTTTTATTCAAACTTCGAGCTAAAGTATTATCTAGGCCAATGATCACGAATTTGAGGTCAGATTTCACATTGACATTGACATTAGAACAGGTTACTGACCTTGACCTGGACTTTCGTTTCGTGGCCTTGGATTTGATCCCAAGGTCAAAGAAAAAATAAATATAAAATTAGCTTTTTTTCACGTTTTTCCTTTTTTTGACCTAGGTTTGACCGTGAAGTCAAATGTTAAGGTCAGAATCGAAATACAAAAAATATGTAATACAGACATATAAAAGTTGTCTTACAATACCTTTTAAGTGATTTTTAGGGATTTTTAAAATTTTGTCCAAAATTTCAAAGTCCATTATCTAGGTCAGTTCTAGGTCAACCTCAAGTTCTAGGTCATGTCCTAGTAGAGGCTGCAGAGAACTGTACCACAACCCAAGATAGAAGTCCTAACGTTCATGCTACTGATTTTGTGACTTCGTCAAATTCCTGATTTTTTCAAGGTCACGGTAAAGGTCAAGTCCAGGTCACAAGCCAGAGGTGTTTTCATATTTGTAGTACATGCCCCATGACCTTTCAAGCGTAAAAGGCTTGGGGTCGAGGTCTTAATTTTCGTGACCCCAAAAACATTTTTGTCAAGTGTCGCAGTTTGAACATAAAATGATCCTAGCGCCCCGAATATAATCCTATCGGTCCGCGCCCGCGTCGGGCTTTCGAACGAGATATTGATGGGTAATATCCGGTAAACATTTTTGCATCTAGGTCAATTTGACTTTTTGACACAATAAATGTTAACCTGGAAGTTGTAACCTAACATTGGAAAAATGTATTACCTAGCGCTTAAGTAATAAAAAGGTCAAGGTCAATGATCTCGACATATGTCATGACCTTGACCTTTGGCTGTCCATTCGTGACCTTGACATTGGGGTTGATCTTGACCAGATTTGCGGTCAGATTTGACCTTGACCTTGACCTCGAAATGGAGGAACGAAAATTTTGGTACGACTGTGACCTTGTGGGAACGTCACAAGATATACGCGGACGACCATGACCTTTTGATATGTGATGACCTATTGTACTATCGCGTTTTTAAACCCGAGGTCCAACGTCAAGGTCATGGGTCAACGCAGAGGTCAATGGGTCATCACATATCAAAAGGTCAAGTTCGTCCGCTTAAATCTTGTGACAAGGTCAAAGTCTTATCAAATTTTCGATCCTCAATATGGAGGTCAAGTTCAACCTCAAGGTCAATTCTGACGTCGGATTCGTAATCCCCAAAAATCCAAGATGGCGGTACTGAACGGTCGACTGAAACTAAGCTCCTAAGTTAGTCTTTTCTATTCTGCCCTGTCTGAGGGATAATGTTTGCATGTTATACTGTAAATGTCGGCTAGAAATCGTAAGAAACGGGTACCTGCTAAAAAGGATACTGTGCCGAAATACAATTTGAGAAGTTCACCGAGTTTTGACACTGGTCAGACAATTCCCGTGCATAGCAAATCTGACAAAATGGCCGACAGTCAAATGCAGTTGTGTACAGGTCGCACTGAAGATATTTTGCAGGAAATTTTACGTGGCCAAAATGAACTGAAAAGTAAAATGGACTCCGCCGTTACGACACTCAAATCTGAGATCAATCGTGTTGAATTAGCCATGGGAGAATTGTCGAAAAAGGTGGACGAACATTCGGCGTCCTTGAATTTTTAAGGTGAGCAAATTGAGACGATTCGATCGGTCGAAATAAAAGCCACAAAGGAGGAGCTGCTCACACGAATAAATGAACTAGAAGAAAAGCAAATGTTGCAGGAAATCCACGATCGTAAACGCAATTTGAGAATTTACGGTATTCACATTGAGGGTGAAAAAGAAGAAACAGAAAAAATTGTTCGAAATTTTCTCACTGACGACCTGAAATTGGACACTGTCGTTGTAAGTAAAATGGTGTTTGTTTCGTGTCACCGCGTACCCCGACGACCTGGCCACAAAACGCGACAAGGCGACTCTGATCCGCCACCAGCTATTATGATATGCCTATCTACCGATGCCGACAAAGATTTAATTTTGTCCGATACAAGTCCTCTGAGGAAGACACGAAAAACTATAAGGACGGACCTACCTCCTAAGTTGATGGCAACACGAGGGAAAATGTCGGACATGGCATATGAACTCAGACAATCGTTAAGATGTCAAACGAGAATTCGACGGATAGGCACCGAAATTATTCTGGAGACTAGGACGGGCCCGAGAGACATGTGGACCAGACACTCGACGAGCAAGACGAATGCACATATCGGACATGACGGTGACGGTAGCACCTTTAAATGAAGTGTTTGTTGATTATTGTGCCGATCTATGAAATATTATGATATTACCAATCAATCATAATACATTGGCAGCTGATTTAAAAGTGTGTCGGATTATTCCCTGGACATATAACCGTGGTTGTGGTAACGTAAAGGCATATAAACTGTGGCAAAAACAGGCATTCATGAGGTGAGTGTTATTGCTCTAAAAATGCTGCACATATGTGTATTTATTTATACGTGAGACTTTGTGACTGAATGCCTACTGTAAACAGACGGATTATCGAGAACTGTTCAGGAAAATAACATAAACAACTGTTATATATATATATATTCTCTAGCCATTTAGGCCATATGTATGTTTGGTGACCTGAATGTTAAATTGGGATCTGATAAATAGCCAGTAATCTAACTAAACAATAAATTTCATTTCCGTATAGAAGTTCACCATATATTAATGCTTCACTTAGTATACATGTACTAAGCTGTACGAAATCAGCCACACACAGCAGCCTACAAATGTATATTATTTGTTGTTTTCCATCGTGTATTTGATTATACATGTGTATGATTGATGAAAGATTTTATACCCCCAAAATATGCATACTATAGGTGGCAAGGCTAGCTAAAGATTGAACTCCATAGGGGGTCTCCTTTTGTTTTGTTTTTATCTCCCCTATCAACTTTGCTAGTTTAGCACAGACTGTGCGGTGTGTAGTGCTACAAGCGTTTATTTTTCAGACCAAATAGTCCTCTATTTGTTTCCCCCTTTCTGGTCCCCCCAGTCCCATAGAGCCAGAGTGTATCTTGTACCTGTTGAATACGCGTTTGAGCCATGTGGGAGTACTTTAGATTCCAGCCAGGTGACTGCCGTGAATTGCATATACATCGTTTACCTGTGCTATAGATGTACAAACGCCGGTCATAGACCCGTCATGTAAGACAACTTCAATCGGCAACACTTGCGTGCAATATGCTTGGCCCTTTTCGCTCCTTGGTTGAATGGTTCCCCACATGTAGTCACCTATTGTATCTGTCTTACATGACGTGATTTTGTCCATCACTTGCCCACCCCGGATCTCCGGATAAAAATATAAACAAGAAATCCAACTATTGACACGCCAGTTGTTGTTAATTGTTGTTTTTGGCCGACACCGCATGTTATATGAATACGATGTAAACTATGCATTGCATGCACAGTGATAATAATTTTGTCTTTTGCTAATCGGACAGGGCAGAACTGTGAATGCTGATCCATGACATTTCTGGACAAATTGTCCGAACTGCCAATGGTTTCGTCTTTGATTTCTGTAATTATTTTTTTCAACTGTATATATGTTTCGATTATGGATTTATTAATTTTCAAGTTTTATATATGTAGTTTTTTTAGTTATACATTCACCTCTCATCTTCTACTATCTTGGTGCCGGGAAACCATGTCAGTTGCCTCATACCAAATCAAAGTTAAATTATGGATAACACAGGATCAGATATTGCGGATGATCCACTCGCTAATTCACTATCGTTTATGCCTTTCTTTTCTGATCAAATTCCAACCTATGCTGAACACACGTCTGATACAATTGATGCTATTAATCTTGAATTCATTGAAAATATGTGTTTCAATCCTATTGAACTAAATGACATGGAATACAGTAATACCCCAACAGATGACAATGAATATGAAAGCTTACATTGGAATGATATTAACACACATCAGTCAAACTATTATACTGAGACGTCGTTTTTAGAAAACAATATTATCGATCATGAAATTGATAAAACAGCTTTATCTTTTCTACACCTTAATGCAAGAAGTTTAAAGAAAATTTTTACTGAGATTACTGGTTTCTTACATAATTTAAAATATAAGTTTTCTGTATTAGGTTTTTCGGAGAGTTGGTTGGATCCTACCACCGAACTACTTTTTGATATACCTGGATATAAAGCCTTTCCAGCATCACGAAATAAGAAAAAGGGAGGTGGTGTTATTTTATATGTGAATGAATACATTAAAACCTGTGCAATACGTGAAGATTTATCTAGTCGTGATCCGGAAGGCGATTTTGAATCTCTCTTCGTTGAATTCGAATTCTGTAATACAAAATATATTGTTGGAATATACTATCGACCCCCAGATAAGAATGTATCTAAACTAAATAGTCACCTGGAATCCGTTCTTAAAAATAGGGATATAGAAAGAAACAAATGCGTTCTGATGGGTGATTTCAACATAGATCTTTTTAAAACGGAAAATCATCGACCTACCAAAGAATTCCTTGAACTTTTGAAATCAAGCTATTTTTTCCCCCAAATTACTAAGCCAACTAGAGTAAAATCACATTCTGCTACTTTAATCGATAACATTTTTATTAATTTTCATGAGGATAATTTGATTTCAGGTATATTTTTAACTGACATCTCTGACCACTTTCCTGTTTTCCATATACTAAAGACACAAGAACTTTGTCGTCCTCACAATATTGACATTACAGTTCAAAGAATTACTCCTGAATTAAAAGATTTGTTCATACAAAAGATAAAGGATACCAATTGGGATGATGTTACCAAGCATGATCATGACACTAATACAGCTCTAAATATATTTCTCAATAAATTTACGACCATTTACAATGAATGTTTTCCTTTGATAACAATACAGTCGACAAAAAAGAAAATTATCAAACCATGGATAACCTATGGCTTACTAAACTCAATTCATGAAAAAAACAAACGATATCGTAATTATCTCTCGAATCAGAATGAATTCACACGCACACAGTACAGAATATACAGAAATAAATTGAATCACATGATACGTCTAGCTAAAAGGCAATATTTTGAAGACAAATTTAACTCCAGCAATCAAGATATTAAAGGCACCTGGAAGATCCTTAACCAACTTATGAATCGGAAAAATGTTTCTAAGTCAGCGTCAACATTTAACATTAATGAAAGAGAAACATCTGATAATGACGAAATTGCAAATGAGTTCAATAAACATTTTTGTTCTGTGGCTGAAGAACTGGACTCAAAAATTCCCACCTCTGGTCCACACTTTATGGAATACATGAAAAATCGGATACCTCACACATTTAATTTTCCTACTGTTACTTCAACAGACATACAAAAACATTATCAGGAACCTCAAATCGTCTGCGCCGGGCATCGATGGCATACGCACTTCACTGGTCAAGCTGGTATCTGATTATATTTCTACCCCACTTTCATTTATAATGAACCTATCTTTTGCTTCCGGAGAAGTACCAGATGTCCTCAAAATTGCGAAGGTGACTCCAGTATTCAAATCCGGAGATAATACAATTTTTTCGAATTATAGACCTGTATCTGTTTTACCGTGTTTCAGTAAAATCCTTGAAAAACTTGCCGTATCATCGATGCTGGATTTTTTAGAGTATAACGATATAATATTCAAGGATCAATATGGATTCAGAACAAACCATTCTACTTCACACGCTGCATTTTCATTGTATGACGCACTTATCACTGAAAAGGAATCTAAATATTACAGTCTGGTTACTTTTTTAGATCTGTCAAAAGCTTTTGACACGGTCAAACATGACATTTTACTTGCTAAGCTTGAACATTACGGCTTCCATGGCATGTCAAATAAATGGTTCGACAGTTATTTACAGGGCCGATTACAAAAAGTAATTTTTAACGGATCAATTTCTGAGGCCTTGACAATTTCGTGCGGAGTACCCCAGGGCTCTATACTTGGACCAATCCTTTTTCTGATTTACATAAATGATATAAGCAATATAAGCAACATATTGAAAATATTGTTATTTGCAGATGACACAAGTTCTATATATTCCTCTGAGGATCTTCAAAAACTTTTTGAAACAATGTCTATAGAATTGGAGAAGATACATCAGTGGTGTTGTGCTAACAGGCTATCGCTAAATTTAAAGAAAACAAAGTGTATGCTTATAAAGCCTAACACTAAACTTGTTAGAAATCGGGACTCTACTTTACCTTCCTTGTTTATAACTGGCACAGAAATTGAAATTGTTCAAAGCTTCAAATTCTTAGGTGTGTTTTTTAACAACAAACTGAATTGGACCTCGCACATTGATTATATTTGCAAGAAGGTTTCAAGAAATATAGGCATAATTAACCATATTAAAACATCAGTCAATAAGACGACTCTTTATATTTTATATTATTCTCTAATTCTGCCATACATATCCTACTGCAATTTGCTCTGGGGAAATACGTATCCCACGCACCTGAAACCTTTGACTATACTGCAAAAACGGGCGTTACGTGTGATAACCCTATCTACAAAACAGGAACATACGGAACCCCTTTTTAGAAAGCTCAACATTCTGAATTTAAACAAGTTCAACGTGTACTCTTCGCTTCTGCTTGTTCATAAATTCTTTTACTGCCCTGGTCGTTTGCCTGTGAGTCTTCGCCATATCTTTACTAAGCAATCAGCAATACATCATTATCATACTAGGGGACATGGTCTTAAATTATATCGACCATTTTATCATTCCAATTTATCCTTTCATACTGTCACAATTCTGGGACCTTGCGAGTGGAATAAATTACCATCCTGCATTCAATCAATTGAATCTATATCGCTGTTTAAAACGAAGGTTAAAGAACATCTTATTAATAACTGATTCGGTTTCACGTCAATATTATGTAGCGCGTATAGGTTTATTTCTTCAAAGTGATCGTGGACCCTCAGGTAGAGAGTTTCGATCAACTGAGGGACCACTGGAAACAGTGTCAAAATGAGGCAATATATATTTGATATGCATTAAAAATGTGTCTTTTAGTTTGATGTTTCACTTCGTCTGAGGGTTTACGTTCACAAATAATTATCAAATTGTCGTTTTTATATACACGTTTACTATACATGGGATAGAACAAGCCTTTTGGCTTTATTCCCGCCAGTTGTAATGGAAATATGTTTGCTCATGTTTGAAGTTATATATGGTGAATAAAAAAATCAAATCAAATCAAATATGTACGGAGGATCCTTCGTCTTCGTTTTGTAGTATTTTTATTTTATTTATTTTTTTGCACGTGTCGTCATTGGGTACAGAAAGGGAAGACAAATTTATATAATTAGGAACAGATTCTAATTCTGTTCTGGTTACTGGGCTAGTTTGAGATATCTCTTTTAAGATACCATGCTCGAAAATAGTAAGATGGTACAATGCTTAATACTGAAGGAATCCGGTCCACGTAGTAATGTTGAAAATTCGAAAGTGTCTGAATCCTGATTAGCTCCCTTAGATCGAAACATGCAGTAGTCTACAGTTGTCGAGTTGTGACGTTGTGTCATAAGAGTGACGTCCCTTCATGTAGCCGACCCGCCGGCAGATGAAAGGGTGGGGCAGTTCACTTGCAACTGCATGGACTAAAGAAAACTGATTCAAAATTTGAAGAAATACATTTTAATTCCGAATTATTTGAACTCCTTGATATGGAAGGTGAAGGTATGGATATTCTCTGTAATATATAGAATATGCCCCACCGTTTGATCCGCCGACTCTTGTGATGCGACGTCACATCTCGGGAATACCATATTAATTTGAAGCGTAACCTGGATTTTCGAATCGGACCAAAAAGGTATCTTGCACAACTATGTACCTGTGTACCAAATTTCGGAAAGATCCATGAAATATTTTCTGAGAATTCACGATAACTACGTTTCAAGGGGAAATTCAAGATGGTCACCTGGTGGCCATATTGGATTTTCGAATCGGACCAAACAAGGTATCTTGCACAACTGGGCAACAAGGGGAATCTGTGTACCAAATTTGAGGAAGATCCATGCAGTACTTCTTGAGAAATCACGATAACAATGTTTCATTGGGAAATCCAAGATGGGCGCCTGGTGGCCATATTGGATTTTCGAATCGGACCAAAAAGGTATTTTGCACAACTAGACCCCAAGGGACCTATGTACCAAATTTGAGAAAGATCCCTGCAGTACTTGCTGAGAAATGACCTGTTGGCCATATTGGATTATCGAATCGGACCAGAAAAGGTTTCTTGCAAGATCCATGCAGTAGTTCCTGAGAAATCGCAATAACAAAGTTTCATGGGGAAATCCAAGATGGCCGCCTGGATAATGCAGTACTTCCTGAGAAATGACGATAAAGTTTCATGGGGAAATCCAAGATGGCTGCCTGGTGGCCATATTGGATTTTCGAATCGGACCAGAGAAGGTATCTTGAACTAGACCCCAAGGGGAACCTGTATACCAAATTTGAGAAAGATTCCTGAGAAATCGCAATAACAAAGTTTCATGGGGAAATCCAAGACGGCCGCCTGGATCATGCAGTACTTCCTGAGAAATCGCGATAAAAAGGTTTCATGGGGAAATCCAAGATGGCTGCCTTGTGGCCATATTGTGTTATGGCCAGGTATCTGACAAAAGGTATCTTGCACAACTAGACCCTGTGTACCAAATTTTATAAAGATCCATGCAGTAGTTCCTGAGAAATCGCGATAACTAGGTTTCATGGGGAAATCCAAGATGGCCGCCTTGTGGCCCTATTGGATTTTCGATTCGGACCAGAAAAGGTATCTTGCACAACTAGATCTGAAGGGGAACCTGTGTAACAAATTTGAGAAAGATCCATGCAGTACTTCATGAGAAATGACGATAACAATATTTCATGGGGAAATCCAAGATGGCTGTCTGGTGGCCATATTGGATTTTCGAATCGGACCAGAAAAGGTATCTTGCACAACTAGACCCGAAGGGGAACCTGTGTACCAAATTTGAGAAAGATCCATGCAGTAGTTCCTGAGAAATCGCGATAACAAGGTTTCATGGGGGAATCCAAGATGGCTACCTGGTGGCCATATTGGATTTTCGAATCGGACCAGAAAAGGTTTCTTGCACAACTAGACCCAAGGGGAACCTGTGTACTAAATTTGAGAACGATCCATGCAGTAGTTCCTGAGAAATCATGATAACAAGTTTTCATGAGGAAATCCAAGATGGCTGCCTGTTGGCCATATTGGATTTTCGAATCGGACCAGAAAAGGTATGTTGCACAACTAGACCCCAAGGGGAACCTGTGTAACAAATTTGAGAAAGATCCATGCAGTAGTTCCTGAGAAATCACGATAACAAGGTTTCATGGGGAAATCCAAGATGATTGCCTGGTGGCCATATTGGATTTTCGAATCGGACCAGAAAAGGTATCTTGCACAACTAGACCCCAAGGGGAACCTGTGTACCAAATTTCAGAAAGATCCACGCAGTAGTTCCTGAGAAATCGCGATAACAAGAATTGTTTACGGACGGACGACTGACTGACTGACTGACTGACGGACCACGGACGAAAAGCGATTTGAAAAGCTAAAAATGTGCTTCCAGGCCATTTTTTTGTAGTTTTGAGGCATCTATAGGGAAATTATGACACCTCAAACTAAAACGATTCTTGGTTCTTTCACATAATCAAAATTCCTAAGAAATTGCGTGAAAATATAATTTTGGTTCGAAGTATATATTTTGTATGCCCTACCAGAGAATATCTTCCCAAAAAAGGTCTCAAAATAGCAAAATAGGCCAGGAAGCACAGTTTGATCAATCATAGATCCATTCCATACAACGGGAGATCGTAATTTTTTCAGTAAAAAGAAAATCAGTTTTGGATCGAAAAGAATAATCGGCTGTAACACACAAGGGAGTTTTTTGAATGCACATGTGAAGACCACTTTGAAAATGATGTGATAGACGTCAGGCACATATAGTAATAACGCTACAAACCTCCAAGGACAATCGAAACACGCGTCATTGTAAGAGCTGCTTCTGGTCGCTTCTCGCCGAGATAACGCCCGATTGTGAACGCACATGCAGAACTGATTCCAATCGGTATCTGAAATATATAGTTTATGCAATAATATTATTCCAGCGTTGACAAGATCAATCAAATCTGCACCTCGGCGAGAGATGTATACGCCATTTGCAGATCCATTGCTATAACAAAAAGTGGTATAGATCCGTACTGTGCCGTATTTGAAATCATCTTTCGTGTCGTACAGATGGCTATGCGCTTGAGCACAGGCTCTCAGAAACAAGAGTTTTGAGAGGATGGTGTGGTTTTAGGTTGAAGCATCGAAATATGGGTCTCTATACATGACCCCATGCTTTATTTTTAGCATGGATTTTGAATCGTCCGGCAAAGGTGTCAAAGTACACAAATTTAATAATTTGACGACGGGAATATATAGAGCGACACTTGTAGAATATGCTGGTGTTTTTTGTTTGTAGGTAAACCGATTATTTCGCGTTTCACCAAAAGTGGCGTGTATAAATATAAAGCATGGGGTTATGTATATGAGACCCCATATTTCGATACTTCAACCTAAAACTACCCAGCCACACTCACAAACTCTTGTTTTAAGGGTCAGCCTTTTCCACTTAGATGGCGTACTTTTTGAAGTTGAGATCCAGAGTCGAATCTGTAACAAGAGAGACGATACCGATTCCGATATCGTCAAAAATCGTCAGTCGCCTGATTACAGACGCAGGAATTATTTGTGGAAGACGGCTTCCCCATGAATGTCCCATCAAATAGCTTCTTCGGTAACATCAGTTCATCGGTATAGTAACAACATGACCTTGTCTTTATGTGGGGGAATGTAAAAAATCGGGGAACCCATAACAATACCATTTGAAATCTGTTAGAAGCTAGAGATGTGATTGTAATCTATTTCCTGGTCATATTGGAATTCAATTCATCAAAATATCTGAGACACACATTTACCAAGATATTGCGCCTTAAAGATTTCTCTTTTATATGGGGCTTCTGTGATACCGGTACATATTTACCATAATTCGTGATATATATATATATATAGATCACTAAATGGAGCTCACGGGTGTGTGGAGAGGAATTGTACCCAATCCGCGAGGGGCCCGGAACATGAAAAATTTATGTGATCCGATCGAAGCTATATAGCTAAAATATTGCTGAATGCGATGTAAACTTAATTTATCAATTAAGTAATTAATTAATTCTTAATTGTTGACGCAATCACGGAAACCTGTGATTCGTGATTACAAATTCCATATATCAGATCATTTCTATGGCTCCTCAACTGGACCGAAGAATCAGTGTCTCGTTGCTATAGCAACAAGGCCTGCAACTACCGCGCGTGTACGAATACGCGTTTGTATTGGATTTTGCAGGATCAAAACCAGTTTTAAAATAATCCCGACTTCTATATTGATGAACACAAAGAATCGAATTGATTCGGCATTAACTTTAGTAAACCCTAATATAAACCGGGTGACAGTCCATTAGGATATTACACTTCGTTGGCCTAAATATGTGATTAGGAGATTTTATATTACAAGCGCATTTTCGTACGTTCGAATCCTATACCCCAGGCTATAGTTATACTTATTAACCACATTTAATTTGGTAGATAGTGGATGTGTAAACCGGATCAGAACAAATGAACATCAATCCTGGACTCTCATTAAAATTGAAGTTGAACCTTTGTAAATAGATATGTCACGATAATATCGGCAAGTGCAATGAAGCGTGACTCCCTGCCTGATTTGCGGTTCGTTCTTCTGGTCTCTTTCTATATCTTCAGCACAGCAAATATTCTTAATCAATGAAAACTGGACCATTTCCGACCTGAAGTTGCCAAAATTACTATAAATATATTAAGTTCCATTATATCATAATGGTTCTTTATTGAATAGTAGGATAATTTGATCCATATTTTCCATATATACACCAGTTATCAATATTAAAAAAAACCCTCCCCATACTGAGAAAAGAAGAAAGAAACCAGAAGAACGAACCACAATTCATGCGGGGAGCCATTCGTCGATGCACCCGCCGCTGCTGTCCGGGCAGATCTACTCTCCTAGACCAAAGATTAACTTTAATTTAGTGCAAGACGCGATTGCAGAAAGTTGTCAGCCTCGAACGGCTTCTCCTTATCATCCAATCTATATTCATACGGATATTATAAGATCTCTCCCACTTGGCTCCCTACAAGTGACGAAGGTGATACTACAATGGACCACTCCGAAACGCTTTGCGCTGATAGTAAGAGATTAACCACAAATAGCTCTCGTATTAACACCAGGAACGTGTGAAGGAAACGTGAGTCCATACTCTCGCACTGGCTGTGACAGCAATCTGTCACAATATAATTTCCAGCAATCTGACGAATGTATCTGACGTATTGGATTAGAACCAATACGTATTGATTTAGAAATAATTTCAGCACACACACGACTTCTTCTCTTTGACACGAGGAAGACAATATTATCACGGGCTAAATGACATTAGGGCATGGCGGAACCTAAATTCTATTTAGTGACAACTTAAAACGTCAACTGTCAAAGTTACCTGAAAACCTTGCAAAACTAACAAGAACAAAAGTCACTGCAGTCACTTTATGCAAGTTTTATTGTGCATTTTTGTTACAAATTAGGTTTCTCATATGTTTGGCCGATGCCATAGTGAAGAGGTTCATATGTCACGCATGTGATCTCACACATGGTTCACGTAAGGTGTAATTATGCCTGCTGTGAAATACGAGATGGGTTTTGAAGATTTACACTCATCTATATCTTTTGAATATACAATACAGATTGGTAATAATTATAGAATTGACAGATCTCGTTTTCAATGTATAGATATGCAATACATGCATGTATGTTAGAATATGTTCAACTTAGAGGGGCGTAACTTCCTGACCAGTTTGAATGTACACGGCACGGATTCTCTAGATTTCTTTAATTGACCGAGCAAATGAGGTTGGCCTTCCAGTCAGTCTCTAGTTTGTTTCATCCGGACAGGATGCCTGTGAATTTTAACTGCCAATGGTATCAATAGAATACACAAGTAACTGTGCATGTAGAGATTATTGATTTGCGATTTTAAATACAATGCTCGGAGATAGGCAGTGTCATTTTCCTTAGGGCAAAGGTTTTGTTTGTTTAACTGCATATAAGAATGACTATACTGTTTATAGTCAGATTATTAACATCACCTCTCTCTTGAAGCACAGGCGCGTTCCATTGTAAAAAGAAGAGAATTAAGATTTGTCTCCCTTGAACATGGCTGTTCGTTGTAAAAGAGCCATTACACGAATGCTTATGGAAATTGCTTCGCATATTGACCTCTGCACCGCGGTCGACGTCTCCAGTGAATAAAACAACGGTTTATCTTTGAAACAGTGTCTTGTCTTGTGAAATACTTTAAAGGCGACTTTAGGATCGTGCTTTGAAGCGTTTCCCAGTCATGGTTTATATGAAGAAGATCTCCCTCGGGTTGAAAGAGGTGACAAGCCCATAACATCACGCAACCCGTATAAAAATTCATACTGTGTAACAGTGAAGCCCATTGAGGTTCAAATCAAATGGTATGACATGCAAGATCTATGGCGTTACGTTTCGTAACTTGTGTCTAATTCCGCGTAACCCGGGGCTGGGGGCCGTATGAACCCATGTACTTCAAGATCCTCATGGTACTCATATGAACAGTCACAATCAAAGCGTGACTGAGATACATCATTCTGTAGATGACGACTTTACAACGAATATTATGGATTAAGAATACTGATCAGCGATACGGATTTGATATTTTTGGAACATCATGATGTCTTGTCGGCATCATTGAAAACTGTTGACCGCTTCTCTTTTGCAGGAAACAAGCCTATGTTTATGTATACTATGACTGTCTTTTTGAATTTGGTGGTAATACTGTTATATGGAATATGGAATAGGTCTTTGGATTATGGACGCGGATATTCTCTAATGGACGACGGCTGAACTATGAATAACGGACCAGACGCTTGTAATTCACTTGACTCACTGCTATACGTCCTGATCCAAACACAGGACTGTGAACATTGAATCATCATATTACACTTTCCTAATTAATTTAAAGTAGTTGAGTCATTGAAGCGTACAAAGATCGAGCGGGAGGTCCTGGGGTCATGCTGAGTCATACTTAAGACTTAAAAAAGTGAAACTTGTTGTTTCCTCCCTCGAAGCTCAGCATTAAGAGGATAGATCAAAGACTGGTTGGCCCGGTATCAGGATAATGTGACTGGGTGAAGTATCACGTCTGCCTACGACATGGCGCTTCAATGATGCAGTATAGAAAATGGCAATATTGAGACCGTTCTGTCGGATGTAGGCACACCGTCGTGATATTCTTGAAAGAATGTTGAAGACGACGTTAAGTCGCATTCATTCACTCATTCACGCAACCACTCGCTCAATGCAGTTGACCGTTTCTGTACCAAGATGTGTTATGTATTGAATCAGAGTGTTATAATGTACAACAGCAATAACTACTGCATGTTAACACTGACTATCACCGTGTTATATATAACATGTTATGACAGAGAAACAATATCTCACCGATGCGTAGATGGTCCAAATCTGGTAGAGGATTGAGTTAGCCCCTAATTCCACAGCTCCAAGAATTCCTGAAACATAATTGAAGAAAGATGGGATTGCATTTACCATATTTCATGTCAAATAAAACAGGTTACGGAGCCTCTCATATTTGTGAGAGACAATGTAGCCGGACAGGAGAGAGCACCCATCATGCACCGCCAGGCGAGTAGTATCATGCCGTAAAACCTACACTTATCGTGAGGTGACGACATGCAAGACGTTATCAGTAGTAGAGAACGCCCAGAGAAAGGGCAGAGGGCAGGGGCGTGTTTGGGCGAGATATGGGCCATTCAAGGTCCAAATGGGTCATGCAGGGTGTCGTGCTGAAGCTCACATGATGTACACGACGACTGGAGTAGCTTGTTCTGGAAGTGACGTCATGGTGCGCATGTGCACTGGAGGAGTAGTGAAGAAGAATGGCATTTTCGGGCGTGTTTGAACGATCTACGGGCCGCAATGGATCTCAAGGTGTCGCGCAGGGCGTCATCTAGAAGCTCTTGTTGTGTATAGTCATAAAGTGTCCTGTTCAGGGTGTGACTGTTATCGTAATTGTGACATCAGTAGCAGAGAAAGCGCAGTTCGGGTGGAAAGTGCGTAAGTTTTGTTCAGTTGTGTGCAAAGCGGAAAGGCTAGGTAGACCACACTGGTCCATTGTTGGAGTGAACGTTCTCGTTGTGTACAGTCATATAGTGTCCTGGCCATGATGTGACGTCATTCAGCGCATGCGCAGGCAGAGAGCACATAAGTTGTGTACTAGGCGTCTACGAAGCTATAAACGTCCCAAGCTCATTTGATAGCCTTACGAGCATTGGTGTACACTACTTCATAATGACGGAGCGTGTCGTGCGCAAATTTTATCAGTGTTACACCCGGAGTCTTTATCTACGTGAATGATATTCTTCTTTGCTCAATTGTCTCGAGTGAATGGATCTACGATACTCGATGTTCACCTTGAATCAGTCTATGGTCCGCCTT